>QKQZ01017187.1:0-33471 GCA_003595255.1 Solenopsis fugax | reverse complement strand
CAATATAACATAGTAATAAATTTATATTATATGTATAATAAATATATATTATATATATAATAATTTGTTATACATATGTATATACTCGTATTAATTACATTTTTTTAGTTTAAGTATTTAATTTAAATACATAAATATTTGAATTGAAGAAATTAAATCAAGTTGAAAAATTTAGTCATGTTGACAACTTTTTTCTCAGTATATATATATTAGTAAAATGATATGAAATAAAATGCTTAGTCTTAATTATCTTCCTTTTTCTACAATTGTCAATTAAAATGTCTTTCGCATTTACCTGGTCCGGACGTCTCATACAACTACGATGCAATTTTCAACGGTGCCTGCAATAAGACGTGACACGAGCCAACTGAAACAGGAGACGTTATCTTGTTTCTGCTCATAAAAATATAGACGTCATCAGCTAAGTGCTATTAAGCTCTCTCCTCTTATCGTGATATAATTTGATATTACCAGACAGACAAAGGACAAAACGTATAACGGATTATGGAACAAAAACTGCAAATTTGTACCTCGAAATTAGATTGTCTTTCATCGCGATTTCTATTTCAAGAGCATTAAGAGAATAACTGGACGACACACTCATTTCAGCTCTGTTGTTTTTATAATTTATAAAAAAATTTTTAATTTCTACTCTTTCATTCGGCTTGTCTCGTCGTAGCTGTCTATCAATTGATGAAATGTTTATCCCCATCTCTAATTCAATCGTTCTCAGCGACGAATAAAACAAAGGCACAAGCGCATATTGTTTTGCAGCTCTTTTTCCGCAAAGGCATCAATGTCGCCAACTAGCGGCGATTAAAACATCTCTTTTAATTAGGCATCGGGCAACCCGATCCATCCCGTCTATCCGCGTGTAACCAGAGATTTTAGTAGAGTGAAAGGGTGGGGAGGGGGGAGAGAGAAAAAGGAAAAACTGGACGTCAAGCCGTTATTATCGTACGTCCAATAAATCCGAGTAATTTAATTCCCGTGCCGCTGCCATGACATGTCGACTATTTCGTTTTTCCAGCAACATTGCCCTCCGTTTCGTATTACTCCGAGTTCTGATTACATTAATCTTTTCCAATGACGTGGACACTTCTAAATACTCAAAGAATGCGTTCGCAATATTTTGTTTAACTTTGTGGAAACGTTAGATTTAATGAATGAGTTAGTAAATCTTACTGTATAAACTCAGGAGATTAAAATATACCAAATTAGAAATATTAATAATTTATACATAAAAATGATATTTTATACTTTCATCTCTGTACAATTATATTCGCCATATTTGAGATAAAATTATTAATTTTATTCTTCCTAATATGGTATTTCATTACGCTCTTGAATTTTATTACGTTCAAGTAAAGACAGTCAGATCGCTGATCATGCAAATTAGTACAAATTTTCATGTAAACGTTAATGAAATATGCGGCATGCTTCAAAGTTTGGTGTCGAAAGGGTTAAGCTCGATATCTGTGTACACATTAATCGAACACTTAAATATGCATCGACCTCGTACTTACGGCAGTTCGCTTTTTGCCAGGAAATCTCTACCGGCTCACGCTAAATTTCTCAGCGGTCGTCATAAATTTCTCTAGACGCCCAGAAACTTTGGTAAATAATTCCGCAGGACGAGAGTGCAAGGATCGAGCCCGAGGACGAAGTCCGGTAGCCTTTGTCCCCGGTAGTTGGATGCTGTTCAAAGTTCGCTATCTGAGAGTATACATGAGAGAAATAAACTGTGCCTGAAAATAGATACGAGAGAACTATAATAATTGCAAAAAGTAGTTTATTTAGTTTTCTAATTAGAATTGAATATGAGTATCTTCTCTTGGGTGAAAACTTGTGTAGCATGTTAACAATTTTTAAATAAACTAAATTTAATTAGTTGAGTGAAATAAAAACAAATGGCATGATAAATGTTGTTTCGTTCAGTATATCGTAAAAATTACAATGTATTTTTTATTTTTGAACGGATTTCTGTTTCGAACTAAGTGCAAAAAGGAAATTACACAGTTACCGGTAAGATAAATATCGTGAAATATGACTTTTAGAAAATAAATAGTGATAAAAAGAGTTAACGGCAGATTTGTGAGAGAAACGAGCGTATGAAACCAGTGATATGAAAGTAACGATCGCGGCTTCCGTCCTTGGATTATTATGACAAACGGACCATCGAAAACGGCGATTGGATCAGCGAAACGTGCGGCACGTGTTATCGTGTGCGTAGACGCAAAACGAAGGAAATGGTTTATATGTGGTAAACGTGCCCGGTTGAAATAGTGTCTCCCCTCGGTGAACCAAAATGTATCGGAGAGAGTCGCGATTTTGATCAAATTTCGGCCTCCACTCGTGCGTCCACGTAACGCTCGCCATTATTTTCCTTCTGTTTTACAACCGAAAATCCACAAAGCTTTTACTGTTTATATCACGAGCATTTGTTAATAAACATTGGACTATCGATCAGGTGCAAAAGTATTCGCAGATTTTAATCTTTTTAATGTACAAAGTAAATAAAATCATATTTTATAGTATTTAGCTGCACTGAGAAAAAAAAGTTTGTTAACTAACTTGACTAAATCTTCCAACTTGATTAAATTTCTTTAAGTTCAAGTATTTATGTATTTAAATATTTGTATATTTAAGTTAAATATATAAATGCTTAAATTGAAGTTCAAATTTTTTGTATATTTAATTAAGTGAAGTACATAAATACTTGGACTGAAGAGAATTTTAATCAAATTGAAAAATTTAGTCAACAATTTTTTTCAGCATGTTAAAAGATAATATTAATTAAAAGAATATAATTCTAGCTCTATATGTGCATACGCAATGTCAATATATTTAAAAGGTCAAAAAGAGCGATATTGGATGTTAATGTAAAATTTTTTCAACATCCAAATATTATCGCTCTTTTTTGATATTTTAATATTAATTAATATTTACGTGCATTTAAATAGAATAAATTGAATGCTATAAAGACCAAGTTCGGCGAATAATTTGTCCGTCCTTTTAACAAAGCCGCGCCCGCGTGATATATTTCTTTCGTCTTTCCAAGCATTCGACTTCTGTTTATCAGCGTTCGTCGGCATGCAAAACAGCCCTCTCATCTCTAATATGCATATAAAAGCCACTTGTCGTCGGAATGCGCGCCCGAGAACGGTTCATACCGCACAAGAGGATCCTCTTTATAACGATTCGGGGTCTCGGCATTATTTTCGTATCCTGATCCGGAATTCGACATACGCGATGAAAAGGAGAAGCTAGAGGAGCAGACAGACGAATACGCGATTTCTCGCGTAGGTGGCCCGAGAGGAAGAGGATGCGATTTCAAGCGCGCCTTTGTTATTACGCCTTTTTAAAGAAAACGGTTGCTATAGGCTCTGTTGAGTCTCCGCATTCTTATGATTTGCTTTGATACATGACTAATGTTATTTATGCGATCTTCAGCCTCGATAGAATACAATTCGTCTTAAAGTAAAGTATATTCTTAATATAAAGAATTTTATACTGATTTTTTCCTTTGCATCAATTTTCATTTGATTTATAAATTAATGGTTACTGTATATTAACTTAATAATTATAATTCATCTATTAAATAACTATTCGAGTCTACGGTAATATATACGGTTATCACGTGGATCACCTGGAAACGATGAACATTCGATCCGGTGACTCACGGCGATAGCTCACGCGAATAATTATAGGTCCGCGTTTCACACGAGCGAAAATTCCTGCGAATCGGAAAATAACGAGCAGCAGCATTACTGTATCATTTACGTATCGTTCGCTGCGATTTCTAATTTCAAATATTCTGTGCGAGGATCTGTGAAATTTATATTATTACGAAATTGCGAATTATAGTAATATCTATTAATACCGATTCAAAATTGATTTTTTCTTATCGATCATTAAAAATTAAATGTCACATTTTTAATTTTTCAACGATTTTAATTGGATTTTACAATAATTATATTTTGTTATTTTATTGCATAAATATTTATCACTGATGGGAGAATCTCGATAATCCTATAAGTAAAGTTAATAATTTTTAATTAAGTTGCACACGTGTGTGTTTTTTTATTTATTCGATAATTCCAGTTAAGCCATTTGCGCCTGTGTAAAAACTACCTTGATGTGAGGGAAAATCGATTCTCGATTGGTAAGAGAATTTGTATATGAAATGGGAGACGATAGTGTTCTCGGACACCTTGCATACACGCAGCTGTATATAACTACATATATATATAGATATGTGCCGATGCTGGGAAGCTCATTGCCTCGAAAAATGCTCGTGACCATCGGAACACTGAAAAATGTCGACTATCTCGATAGAATATCGAATCGAATGTCCCTTTTCCTCTATCCCTTTTCGTACTGTCCCTTTTCCAACCCCTTTTCCTTTTTCATCGCCGCCCTTTCGCCTCCAGTTTCGTCCTCACGTCGCTGATGTGGAAAACGAATTCTCTTATCAGAACGCCATTTGGTAAGAAGAAATATCCATCTTGCGACTGCAGCTGTGCTCGTTGCGCACTCAGAACGAATGCCCTCCGGTTTGCATAAAGTGGAGCGCTTCGTGATATCGAAGTCAGCATCGATCAGAGGAGTATGGAACGAGAGAACTCAAAAAGCTGGCGATCCGTCTCGTATTCAGTGAACTGATAAGGGATTCCGCATTCTGATTATTCAGGATTTATCATGCGTATAAGTCACATTTTGCACGTCGAGTCCCCTAAAACCATTACTATTTTACATGAGCAAAATAATCAAATCAAAAAAGAAATTTATCACCCTTCAAAATTATGTTAAATTACAGTCTAGATATATTCTTTATAAAAACTAGACTTAATCAAAAAACTTGAAAAATAAAACCTAGACCTTTTAAAATTCTGAATCGGAATCGATGATTAATCGAAGGATCAGACAAGCGTGTGAATTTCTATTCTACTAGTCGGTTCACACTGTGGGAACTAACCGGCGGATCAAATGGCGACGCGCCGTGTCCATATCGCGGAAAGAAATCGGGGAATTACCACCCCCCGGACGATAGTCGCGATGGCAGACGGGAGTTTTCCACGGGAACTCGCGTTCAGGAATCGCGCGCAATAAAATGCAAATTTTATTCCGTGCAATTTGGTTAAGCAGTGCCGCGTCTTTCTTTCACCCCCGCGGCTCTCCACCCTTTTTCGCGGGGCGGCTCGGGCCGTGCCGCCATAAAACAAAGCTTCACGACGCGGCCGAAAAGCTCGAGTGAGCGAAACCGAATGAAAGCGCAAAAAGGAACAACAAACAAACATGCGCGGGCCCTCTCGCTTGTGCCTCTCCTTTCTCCTGCCTCTTTTTCTATCCTTGTTCAGAGCGTTCTTCTCGCTCTGGGGCAGCGTTTCCCAACTTTTTTTTAAAATGCGACACGTAGCTTTCCGACATATCGGAAGATTGTATCATTTTAAATGTTAATAAATATTTATAAATTAATTTAGCAGATTAATAATTTATTCTCACGACAAATGCTACATTATTTATACTTGCTTAAAAAATTTATTTTATTTTACAAGTTATTAGTTATAAAAATTATTTTTATATGAAACAAATTTAAATATTATTGTTATGCTGAGGATGGTCCGAATTGAGACCGTAACGTTCATATGAAAATAATTTTTGAATAAAAGAAATTTATTGCGCATCAATTACTGTGTGTTTACTCTCATTAGCCCTGTAAAATTCTATTTTTGACAATTTCGAGAGTCTAACATTTTTATTATTATAATAAATTTAAATATATTTTATTGATTACACATATATGTTTCATATACATATATTATATTTATCAATAGACTCGTATATTACATCATTGAATTATTCTTTAATTAGAACGAAATATTACAAAAGAAATTTTATATTTCAAATTTTTTTTCTTTTAAGTCTGAAATGTTTCCTTCCCAATGGAAAAATGTTCTTCCACAATATAAATAACTATTTTTCTTTTTTTTTTCTCTTTTCTCTCGACTACATGTTTTTTTTTCTTTTTCCCATGTTGCTTGCCCTTTTAGTATTGCTCTAATTCTATCTTTATTTTTCCACGCTGCGTTGTTTTCTTCTCGCTCGCAGTTGAGCTGCCCGAGAACAGTTAACAAACGTATTGTGAAAGAAATACAATGGGAAGCTCGTACAACCGAGCCGGGAGTATTGCGGAAGGAGGAACGCTGTTCGGCACCGCCCGTCGCTGTTTGCAATCTCCTTGCATGTCATTCGTATACCGCTAATTTCCACTCGACCAACAAGCAATGCGAACTGCCGACGGCCTAACAGCACCATTAGCGGCACTCGTCGCGTCGTCGCGGATGTTCATTAAGCCAACGAAAACGCCGGCCTGTAATATTACGCGATTAGCAATTCTGTTATGCTGGCAATTTGTAATATTCGGACACTGACACGTTTACGGGGTGACGTTACAAATTCATATATTCGTACATATCAATAGCTCTTTTACATCATGCATAATGAAACAGTGTACCACGCTATTTCATGTAAAATTAGTGAAAATTGTAGTATCGTAAATAATTTCGCGGCAAGCGATAAACATGCAAAGCATTAATAGGGTCAAATGAACATTACAAAACACGAGAGAGAGAGAGAGAGAGAGAGGGGTAGTTCAAATATTGGCTGTCGTCTCTATCGTTATAGATAATTTAAACTTTAATAAATTGCGTTATATTTTGTGTTAACAAATTTGATAATTAAACTTCAGATCAATTTTTTCATTACATTTCTTTATGGTAAACACAAAAAGAAGTTATTTTTACATTAAATTGAGATCATTATCGTTATTTATCATTCTTGGATCAGATCTTTAATTATAACAGTAGAAAGTAATTAATGTTTGATATGCTGCACCCTGCTTTTGTTCTTTTGTATTAATTTACGTCACAGTATTCTTTTGCGTTCACCCTTCGGGAACATAAAAAAGCTGGAAATATCCGAAAGGATGCGAGCGCTTGTTGTCATAAATCGCGCGCCTTATGTACTATGCGAAAGTATTGCGCATTGAATGCAGTCCCGCGGAATTGGACGCTCGCGGAAGTGCCGTTCATTTCTCTTGCATAAACCTCTGCCTACGCTTGTACACCTGCCATCGGAGTAAAATTGGCCGAGCTTTCGATACGAAGCACGTACGCGGTCGATTTAATTCACGAAAAGCAACGGCCATAGTTCCGAGCCGTTCTTTATCGTAAAATTGCGCCAGGAACTCTCATGGTTTGCATGCCCGATTGCAAATCTGAAGATATGTTTCGCAGATATTCTATTTTGTTGCATTTATTATATAATATCGCATTTAAATACTTTTAATAATTATTTCTCATTAATAACATTGTGTCACGTTACATTTTGCAATATTTAATATTTTTAATGTAGTATTTTAGTTGTCTCTCCTTTTTTTATATAATCAATCGACATATATTCAGTAAACGTACAATATCAGCGATGAACAATGTAATATTCTGGTTTAATCCGTTTTTAATCATTTCTTCCTCCCTAATTACATTCGCAAGTAATTCTTTGATGGCGCTTACAATTGCAGAAAATCTGTGTAATCTGATATTCCTAAAATTAAATCACTCGTCAGTCTGCGGTATCAATAACGTTCAATGCCGACTGACGAACCCAGTAACGGATGTATAAACGTGTAAATTCGCATTGCGACCTGCAAGTAACAAGGTTCACCTCCTCGACCGCTCATTCCACTTTAGTTTCCAACGCCGTGCACTCCCTTTGTAATAGCTACAACGTTCTATAATTAATTTCAACCCTTTCGGGAATCCATTACCACGTGCACTCGGTCTCACAGATATCACGACGCCACAGTAGCTGAAAGCTCTGTCCATTCAGGATAGAGCCCGTTATTGGGCCTATTGACTGTCCCAATGTGAATACGCCGTCTCATCCAGAGAGCAGCGCTCGTCCCGGATAATAGTAATTAGTGCGACGATCCTAATAGTTGCTCTTTTTCACACCCTTGTTTCAACGTCTGTAAGCAGGTTGTGATACATTGAAAGGCGCCCATTTTGCGTTACAATCATTTACATTTAAATAAAAATTCGCTAATGTATTCTGAGTATATTAGATATAAATAAACCAGCGGAATTAGTTCTATGGACATAAGAAATAACGCGAAGCTTAAATGGGATTCTGAATTCAAATTTAAAAGTAAAATTTTGAAATGCAGATTTTAGAGGAATAAAGAGAGAGTAAAGAGAGAGAGAGAGAGAGAGAGAGAGAGAGAGAGAGAGAGAGAGAGAGAGGGTATATGTATATTTCAGATAGAATTTTAAAACTCCATTTTTGCGTCATTTTAAAAATTAAAATATCTTTGTTAATTAATGTAGAAATTAAATTTTAATTATCGGAGCTATAATTTCGACCAAAATTAATTATAGTCTGTATTTTAATTTATTATTTGGCACAAAATGCGTTTTTTATCCCGATAATCGCTGGTATTAAATACGTGCTCTATGTAACGATAGGATTTGTCTCTCTTTTTTTTTTATTAATACATATAAATATAATATTGATGTTAAAATTATTTGCTTTGCGGAATTAATCCGCTTTTAATCGGGATTGTTTAAGCGACAGACTTTCCGCGCTCGATCGTTAAAATCGTTACGGGGCTTAAATGACGAGTGACGCGTATAATCGCCGAAATCCCCGGGCAGAAGCGACGCCGCCTGTAGCCTGCAGCGGCATACGTGGGAGTATTAATCTTGGTATTCCGATACACGCGCGGATAGAGGCGCATTAAGGAAACTTATTGGAAGGAGCAGCCTGTAGCAGACAGTGCGCATTTACCAGCGACCACAGACTAATACCTACCGATCTACTTAATCCCCGAACCCTTTAGGACGTCAGTGCGCGCGCGGCGCCTGGTAATTAGCAGTCCCATCAACAAACAATGGATACCAATTTACCTGGGATAATGGCGCGCACCGGCAAGAAAGATTATCCCTTCTATTCAATATATCGGCCTCTGATATTTGCGCGCGATGTTCGCGCGCTTCGGAATTTCACGATCGCGTCGTGAAATATTCACAGCTGCCGCCATGCAGCGTCAAACTATCTCAATGGACCACGAATCGATTGCAGGGACATAGTACAATCTAGTGTTCTCTAGTTCTCCGCAGGGATTCGAATCCGCAGAAAATACAGGGCAAATTTTCCTACTAATTAATATTTCTTAGCTCTACCTACTGTCAATCAATTAGTCAACAATTAGTTCTAATTTACATCCGCAAAATTTAATTTGCTTAACTCAAATGTATACTGCTTATTTTATAATTTAGAAACAAATTTTTCGTCTTGAAAACAACACTGAGAGAAATCGTTGGTATAATAGTGATCAAATGAATTTTATAGTTACTGGTACCAAAAACTTTGTTACATTTAACAAAAAACTTTTTGTAATTTGTTGTATGAAAATGATTATTTGGTTAAGGCTACAAATTGTTTGGTCAAAACAACTATATATTTAGTAACTATCACTATAAAATTCATTTGATCATTATTCAATCAAACTTTGGTTGATTTTACCAAACATTTCTCTGAGTGAACTAGGAATCTTCATTGTTATTTTTCTCTTGTAAAATACTCCACGTCTGGTCCCACATATTCTATATTTTTATATTTTTCTTTCGCGAAAGCTTCACGAGGTACGATGCAACAGGCAGTCATGTCGCTGACCTGACGGAATCGAATCGAATCGAAGGTGAGTTTTCCGAAGAAATTGAATTTTCGTTGCGAGAGGGAAACCGAGATAAAGGGGGCAGTGAACACGCGTAAGGAAGGTAAGATGATCTTCCGCGTTGCCATATTGAATTTCATTTGGGTATCCACTTTCATGTGCAGATGACATTCTTTGTCTTCCTGGTCGCGGGAATATTGCATTCTTCCGGAAACCTTTCCTACCTTTCCGGGCGTGGAGGCCTCTCATCCGGTAAAATGAAATTCCTCGTCCAATTTGCCATCCGGTGTGAGTGCAAACGACCACTACCACTTCTCGATATAGAAAAAAGAGAGAGGGACAGATCGATGGGAGCGAAGCGGGTGGAATAGAGAGGAATAGAGAGGGCGGACCGGAAATCGGAAGCCAGAGGGCAAAATGTATCGAGAGACCGAATGTCATATGTGACACTGGCGATTGCCCGCTCGCCTTTTTTCCCCGCTCGCGTTTTTTCGCAGGCTCGTTTCGACTGCTCTCGCTGCGAAATTCGATATCTCGCGCGCAATAAAATCGAACCTTTTGAGAAGGAGGCCCGTACTTTCGGCTCGAGTTATTTCCATGGCTTTCACGTCGGATCGGTGAGCGTGGGAGAGCGAGCAAACAATACCGTTCGATTTTAAACGTTCCTACGTGCATGCTACGCCGGAGAACTTTATTTCCAGCGTCTCCTACTCCTTCCGCTCGCCCCTCATTCTCGTCATCGAAAACAATGTTAATATCCGGCGTGATTCATCCCGGGATTAACGTCCTTGACCCGTTTCGACGTCGCAAAAATTAGGTTTACTTCTTTCAATGCTACCTAATTCAAAATAAAATTAATTCGGTAATGCTGAAAAATGTACGCACTGAGAGAAATCGTTTGGTAGAATAGTGATCAAATGAATTTTATAGTTACTGGTACCAAAAACTTGGTTACATTTAACAAAACTTTTTGTAATTTATTGAAAATAATCATTTGGTTAAAGCTACAAATTGTTTGGTCAAAACAATTATATATTTAGTAACTATCACTATAAAATTCATTTGATCACTATTCAACCAAATTTGCTTGATTTTACCAAACATTTCTCTCAGTGCAAGCTTGCAAGGAAAGAGAAGAAAGATTTTATTTATTTTTTTTTAAAGAATTTCTACTCTGTGAGCGAACATGTGTTTCTACAATAAATTAAGCGCGCGCATCCAGGGAAACTTTTTAAAATCCTCCATTTATGACACGTAATTCATGTCAGAATAGCCAAATTCAGATACATGATACACGTGAATCTAAATCCATAAAAGACCACATTTCACATGATTGAGCTCTAGATTTTTACGCGCGTGTTTGAGTTTACGCGAAGATTTTATGCAGTCGCGTACGTCAGCTTGAGTGCCCAGCAGTTACGACCGTGGACGAATTCCTCTCTGCGATTTTACCATATATGAAATAATGTAAAAGTAAAATAGTATTAAAGTTTGTCCTCGTTGGACGATGCGATCCCTTAACGAAATTAAAGTCGCACAGATTTTACAGCATTTGTTACGTGTCAAGATTGCGATTTTATAATCCTCGTAATTGAAGTACAAATAACGTTCGTAGATATTCATTTCGATGAGAGGACAATCTTAATTACAGTGAAATACTCATTGGTTCGCACGGAATCTTCTTTGTATTTGAAAAAAATCCAACATAATTATTTCAAATATTGTCAAACGTCTCGTCCAACGAAAATGGCAATCGGAACGTTGCATAGTTTCGCGTACTCTCACTTTTAAGCTCGAGATCCTGAGAAAATCCGCTCGGAGTTCTTAAGTCTATCCCCTCTTTCTCTTTCTCTGTCTTTCTCCGAGCTCTCTTCGGTATATACTTAATACCGAGAAGCTCAGAGTAGCGCACTTCGAGGAGCACTCAGAGGGCTCGTCCCTCCCTCACCGGTTTCTTTCATTAACGAAGTGTCTTCCTGTTCTTTATTTCACCGTTTTCTCTGCCTCGGGAAAGAAGCTAACCGATGAAAATTTTTCTCTAATTCTTTTTTTTTTTTCCTTTTTTTCAGGTAAGTGATCCGATGCTCTTTTCCCAGAGAAACAATGTGTGGCTGGTGTGGTCTTTCGCCGATCTCGTCTCTATTTTTAATCAACTGCTGGAGATGGAAAAAGAAAGGTACAATTTTCGCTCGATTACCGTACACAGTGACTATCAAATCGACTTTATTATTCGATTATTAAATGTCGATATATTGACAGATCAATGTACTAACGTTAATAATGCGGTAAAATAATGGGTAATGAACGATAAGTATTAAGTAATAATTATCTGTCGATGATATATTACCTTTCTTCACATAAAATAGAATATAAGTATACTATCGTATTTCCTGACTATATCAGTTACGCGGAATTACTTCACTAGCGCATGCTGATCGATAGCGCAGTTGTAGGAGGAAATGGAACTGCTACGAGAAACATGTTACTTTTTCCCGCGTGCATATGTAACTGCAGACGTGTGGGCGAGTCTTGAGAGAATGTCTGTATCGGAAAGCCGTCTCCCCCGATATTCCAGCTTGACCCTCAGCATTCGCTCTCACCTCTCGTTTCTTCGATTTTTTTACTGCGGCCCGCATGACATCCGCGCTCGCGACACGATGCACCCACGTGTGTTGGTACGGTCCCAGGTATACGCCGCACGTGGCGCGTCACGAGGAGCAAAACGTGAGTACCTCTCTCGGGTGGTTTTGTTTCTCTTTGGAGAGGATTGCCCTCGCACAAAGTTTCCCCGTAACTAATTAACCGATTACAAAGACGGAAATAACTGCTCTCTCCGTTCCGTGAGAGCTTCGGATACATTATTATTTGATGAAGTTATTCGTCGTGAAAGAACTCGATGTAAATTTTTACATTTTAATGCGATAATAGCACGGGTCTTATCTTTTTCTTTTAAATTATAATCGACGTAGATGAGAATATCCTCTACATATTTTTAAAACGTCAAAAAGTACAAGTTGTGAAGATTTTATAAAATTACTGGTTATTTTTAAATAGAATTGAATAAGTCAATATTTCTTCTTTTAATTAACTTAAAGTTAGTGGCTTATAAATTTAATTTAATTACGTTAAAAGTTACGTGAACAAAAAACTAACTCAGTTAAAAGTTACGTTAAGATTAAATTAAGATTAATTTTAGTGAAGTTAAAAGTTGATTTTGAAGAGTATTATTTATATTGTATTAAATTAAAAAGTCGTAATTTTTTTAAAGTTAGATTATTCAAAACAGTTAAGTAAATTTAATATTTTATTTGTAATTTAAGTTTATGAAATAATAAAGAAATGCATTTTTTTACACAGATAAATTTTTAACTTTAGAAAAAAGTTAAGTTAGAAGTTATTAACTTTTTATCTTATTTTTATTTAACTTTCAACTTTTTAATTATTCAACCCTGTTTTTAAATTTAAGTAAGTTACTGTTTCAATAAACCTGTTGAAAACTCTGGGAATTTAAAAACATTATAAATAAGTAAGTAAATATACATAAATAGGTTTCATAGGTGAGAAAGCATATTTATTCACTAAAATGCTATCGCTTCAGGCGATTTTAGTAACATGTTGTTTGCGCATCGGCCCTTGAACCGCCACCGTAACAATAGAGCGCAATTGTGTTGAATGATATCATATAAAACAACACTGCAATGGTTGTATTGTGTGAAAAAAACCGTCGTCTAATTGTCGATTCATCTACGAAGAGATTGCGAAAGTCGTGTCCCGACTTAAATGCCAGACGATTTACAATGACTGCGCGCACATGTAAACCGCTTACGTTTACCAGGAAGGGGGTCACATCGTATGTATCCTTATCGGCGACGAGTCGAGGCTGTTGCACCGCACGGCACGTTCCCCACATCTCGGCCAGCTATTATGCGTTTTCTCCCTTCGATTGCGTCGAATGCATGCCTCACGTCACAGGTGCGACGTGTACGGCATACTCGATCGAAGCGTTCTCGATTGCACGACGCTCTTTCCCGGTCTGTGAGCTTCGACTATGAGTATCCTCGTATTCATTGGCACCGTAAAGAAAGGCATACTAAAGGAAAAGTGATTCTCGAAGAAAAATGCAAATAAATCATCTAAAAAATATTTTTCGCCTAATCAATATCTCAGAGAATATTTTTAATCAATTACATACATAAAAAAATATATAAATTGATATATTTGTAGTATAATTAAGATAATTACAAAAATTTTGATAATCTTGTTTTAAAGGGAGTCCGGTGAAGCGGTAATAATAATATTTTCTGAGAATACTACCAAAAATTCTCGCGAGATTTATAATGAGGTACGTAATGTAAAAATACCGTTGTTCTAGTTTGGGGTACGAACGGTATTTTTACATTTATCCCTTCTGCGGTACCACGGAGTCTTTTCTAATTATGCGAGAGAATAAATTATGACTCCCTTAGTTTCAAGCTTTGCTCTCATATAATTTTGCAACATATTTTACATATATCCTGTTATCCAGAAATCAAGGAATTTTATCAAATAAAATGAGACTCCGGAAGTTGATTTTTAATTTTTAATGAGAGAAATAATTATTATTTAATTATTAAGAATATTTAATTAATAAGAGAATAAAGGAAGATGGAAAGAGCTGCTATTTAATATCTTTTAGAAATTCTTTTTATTTTATTTTTCACCATAAAACTGCACTGAAAATGGAGTAAATTTTCGACTTTTCTACTTGAAATAAAATAAAATCTTGTCTTTTTGAAAACCCATTGCAGATAAAATAAATTCGAATTTCACGATTTTCGGTTAAAATTCGCAGATTTAGAGAAGACGACGTGAGAAAGCTTTAATCGCATTTCTCGCGGCGCTCGCCACGGTTAAAGTGCATGCGAAGCCGATGACGTGTCGCGATTAACAGCTCGCGGGAATGCCCCGTGAGAAATCCTAAGACGTTCGTGATGGTATTAGCTTTAACAGTTCGGACGTAGTTTATTCCCCATGTAAATTCGCCCGGGTGGTGGCGCCGGCACGTAAACGCGCAAATGTGTACGCTTTCCACCTGTCTGTCTGTCTCTTTCTCCATCTCTCTCTCTCTCTCTCTCTCTCTCTCTCTCTCTCTCTATCTATCTATCTATCTCTATCTCTATCTCTCCCTCAAGACTTCACGTGCACGCGCCGTGTGTGCCCGCACATAAGTGAATGGAATTTGCCTAGCCGTCTCTCCGCGGAATTTCATTTTCCGACCCATCCACCATCACCAAAGTCCTCGCCCTGCCTCCTCCGCTCCCGCATCCGCACCTCTTCCCCCAGAGACAGTGCGGCGAGATCCTGAGGGCGGTGTTATGTCACAATTTGCAGGCTGACAGTCGCGATTCATCGTGATCCTGTGAGGACGAATTCGCGTCCCCACTCTTCTCGGTAAGAGGGTGTAAAAAATGGCCACGTTGAGAGTAAAGGGAAAGAGATGTGACGGCAGCTCAGAGGAGGCACGTACGAAATAAGATGCGCGTCCCGGAGAAGACAGATGACGCGTCTCCGCATTGAGAGGAAATATTTCTGGTCAAGAGTAACGTCTTTATGACGCATATTCGATATCTTCCTCTTATTCTTGACCATATATCTTCTACGTTGACCGATATGAAAATAAAAGATAATTAAATGTCTTACCAGGAAATAATCAGCTAATTACGAAGCGAAGGAGGATTCGAGGTTGTCTCTAAAGATCGTAAATAACCCACGAGCTCTTTCATCAATACATCATTTTAACGATGTATTAGAATACGTTTCCGTAAATGTAAATTTCTACACTTTGACAAAAAGCGGGATGTCAGAAATGAATTTCTCCGCCTTTATGGACAACCCGTCTAACTCCGAGTTGTCTGAAAGGGCGGTGAAATTTCTAACATCTTGCGGTTTTCATTAGAGCGCGGAAATTTGCGGAGACGCGTACTACACGTTGGAATATTCCGACAGAATCGTTAGACATCAGAGAGACGTCCGGGATCTTCATACTACGAGCCGCCTTGACTTCGTTAACGACTGTCACGTAGCGCTTATCATCGTCCATAGAGTACGACTTGGTCTCGCTCGTTGCGATGCGTTTTTCTCACGGGATCCTCGTACAACGGCTGCGTATACGACTCGGGCTTTTTGTCGTCCACTTCCGCGAGAAGAGGAGTTTCTCTTGTAAAAGCAATTCCCGGACTCGGGCCCTGCAAATACGTGGCTGCATGAAATAGGCGAGGCAGTGACGCAAGTAGCCTTTTGGTATCTTGCAAGTGGCAGCTATGCGCCCCGTCGACACAACGAACAGGTTCACCGATCGAACGAACGAGGAATGTCTTTGTGCGTAGCACACTAAATGTCTCCCCGAACGCTCGCTCGCTTTGCCAAGCGCTTTGTTCAGCACTGTTAACAGTCGAGTTTATGGCTCGATCAAACAGCGCGTACATAGAGATTTCTCTTAAAGATTTGAATTTAGAATTCTTATAGATATTTTTGAATTTGCAATTAAAGGGATTTTATTTCAGAAAAAAATAACTCAAATTTTTTTATGACAAAGTTAGCTTTCAGATAATAAGTAAATAAACAATATCTTGTTCTTTGCTTGATTTTAAGTATTCTTTACACGGACAAACTTTTTATTTGATAATTGATTGATAATTGATTCAGTAATTAATTTTCTTCGATATTTGCATGTCGCATCTGATTAGTTTAATTTTATCTTGAAAATATCTTGACTATCAAAGATTTTAACCTAAGTGTATCGGACATACAGTCCCTACAAAGTAAATAAAATTTGTTAATATTAACACTTCAAATAAACTACATATGAAAGTTGTATGAATAAGCTTATATTTTTATTTAATAACATTTTTACACAGTTTATTTACTTTATTATTAAAAATAAAATTATCTTTTAGAACATTAAGAAAAATTTCAATTTTTTAATTTAAAGTGTTACTTTAAATATTCAAGATGATTTATACAAAGTTTTATTGTGATTGTCTGTTTAGTTATTTTGTAAATAAATAAATAAATAAATTTTGTTTATTTTACAGAACTAATCTTTGCATCACAATGAAACTTTATATAAATCACCTTGAATATTTTAAGTACTTAAATAAAAAAATTCAGATTTCTTTCTTTATTTCTTATTTCATTATTTCATTATCAATTATATTTTTATTAGAGCACATGTTTACTTCCTATTGAAATAACTTTTTATCCAGACAGAAAATCGTCTCCAAATTTTTTCTATTACTTTCAAACGCAATATAAAACAATCTTTAATTTTTTCACAATTTTCTTAATGTTTTGAGAAATGTCTTACACAGAAAAAATGACTATCAAATCACCAATTCATTGTTTCATATATAAGCAAGAATATAAAATCTTCTTGGAAGAATTTGATAATCTTGATCAGACATAATTTGCTTACATGAAGAAACAAAATTTCTTTATTTTAGCAAATTATATCTCTTCGAGATTATAAATACTTCCAAGGAAATTTTATATTCTTGCTTATATATGAAACAATGAATTGTTGATTTGATACTAAGTTTTTTTCTGTGTATGTATCCTTAAATTTGCTAAAAAAAAAATAGACGTTTTTATTTGATACGTAAAATAATGACAAGATAATGGCCTTCACGAGATCATTAATCTGTTAATGGTAGCCTCGCGACCCATCCTTGTATCGTCAATCTCTTCCCTCGCGTTTTCCCTTCCCCCGCATAAACACGGGACGAACAAGAGGCGCAGGCCCCTCCCCCGTTTACCATCCCCAATTTGGATTCGACGTGCGTGACTGAACGGAAACTGCGTAATCTGCGTAATACCCGTAACACACCATTATGTTATTACGTCGGGGTGTTACGTGTCCACCCACGCGATGCCGCCTGTACGGTTATAGAGCGGTGGTGCATTTAGCGCGGGGCGCTATAGCGGCGCGCTGCGCGCTGTTCGGCGCGGTGAGAGGCATTAAAAGGCTCTTAACGTGTCTTTAAAGAGGGTTTGAGGGATGTCGAATCCGCGGATATTATTCGGCGTATATTTCATCCATAAATATTAACAGCGAGATTCGACTGAAGCTGCGAGAGTAGGATGATGTGCCACTCTCGACGTTTACGTCGCGGGATTTACGTCCGGGACTTTTTGCGACTTTACTTTTTTTTTAGATCCATTTCGAAATAGCCTTCTGTCTCGCAATGATGAGGAAACTTAAGTGACATCAGTTTATAGTGAACTATGGGCATTTGTGAAAAATGTTTAAGAGTTTCTTCTTTATTGGAGAAGAAAAGCCTGCACTGTTATATATTAAAGAATGAAATTTAACATTTTTATAATTAACTTGTTTAACGTCATTGTTTTAGTTTAAATTAACGATATATTAAGTAGGAGCAATGGTAACCTACACTGCAAATCGAAGTGTGTAAAATATGCAGTTACTTTTTATGCAATTGCATTTTAAATTAATTTTACGCGTAATTTTTGTACTTTTATTTTAATATTAAATTACACGAAAAGCATGTAAAAAGTACAAAAATTACACGCATAAATGTGTAAAAAGTGACTACATGATTTTAAACACAAAAATACACACTTGGATTTGCGGTGTAAGAATAATTACAAATAACTGAAATTGTGTAGAATTCGACATTACGAATTTAACAGTGTGCAGCAGAAGTTAATTATTATCGAGAGCTTACCGTATTATTGTGAAACGCAAATTATTCTTCCTGCGAAATTGCGGATTTTCGGAGTTTTGTCATCAACATTTCCGAACTACGAAGCGATTTTATCTGATGAATTCCCAATTTGGATATCTCGAAGCTTGCAGGTATCCCAAATAACTTCCGGCGAATCAATTCCCATGAGATCCGCATAACGCTCCGCGAAGCGTAGCCGCCTGTATTTCCCCTAATCGATATACCCGCGTAGCGCCTTGTTTTAATGAGTGCTGACGTTTACAGCGGCTGAAACGCGATCGTCCGGCTCTTAACGGGGATGAATTTACGCGCGGTATAATTTCATGGACTGTTTCTCGTGTGTACGCGAACGCGTCTCTGGATAACCGCGGTGGCTATAATGCTCGGGCGCATCGAACGGATAGAAAGATTTTCTCCCCACGTATGAGAAAACGCGCATAGAGCGAGTGACCGCTATGCACTGGGTGGCTCAGTTTCAACGGTTGGGTCAAATTATTTTCCGCTTGACAAGTATCCCCGAGAAAACCCATGATTATTAAAGGAAGAGCTTCCGCGAATTAATTTGTAAAAATCTGAATAATTATAATTGCTCATTTTGATTAATTTCTGATTAGCTCGATAAAAATTTTACTTCGGCTTTGTTAGATATATTAACGTTGACAATATTGACAAATGACTACTTTTTTGCATAAAAAAAGGTTTTAATGTTTTTAAGAATTATTCGTTAAATATTTCGTATTTTACAAACGACTGAATCTTTATCTTCGTTAATAAACATTGTTTTTTTTTTTTTCAAAAATTGAATGTATTTTTAGCACGTGAGAACTAGTGATATCAAGTAAAACCGCCGTTATGTATTGCCCCAGGTGTATCCACGGTCGAAATATTTATCTAATATGTCTGAGCCACCCTGTGTAGAGGGCCAATGTCGCCGCTATGCAAGTCGGAAAGTTTATGCACCGCGTTGGATTCCCCCGACTACTCCGACCCTTTCCTCCCCTTTATAAGCTCACCCGAGCTATACGTATCGCGGCACCAGTATTTTACTATTCTCATTCCATTTTCGTATGTCGCGCTCTCGCTCGGATCGCGGTATAACATTAAGAGCGTTGTTTATTGTTACCGCGTGTTACATTGTTCGGGACGCGAGACTCTTACGGCGCACCATGTATACCGCCTTCCTATCTATTCGCACCTTATGCATTTGCATATTAACAACGGTGTGGTTGCGCAAGAGGCTTCGTGAAATTGTGCGACTTTTACGGTAAAATGAATGGAATGCTATTTTCCACTCCTTATCTCCAGTTGGAGTATACAATTTTAGGAATCCTGATATCAATGCAATATTATGATCAGTATTGATACCTCCATGGAAGATTTATGGAAAATTGAATAATTATTGTTCTTATATATTGTTGATATATTCACTAAGAGAAATCGTTTGGTAAGATCAACCAAAGTTTAGTTGAATAGTGACCAAGTGAAATTTGTAGTTACTGTAGGTACCAAAAACTTAGTTACATTTAACAAAACTTTTTGTAATTTGTTGTATGCACAGAACAAAAATGACTATCAGATCAACAATTCATTGTTTCATATATAAGCAAAAAAATATAATATCTTCTTGGAAGAATTTGATAATCTTGATCGGACATAATTTGCTTATATGAAGAAACAACATTTTTTTATGTTAGCAAATTATGTCTCTTTGAGATTATAAATACTTCCAAGGAGATTTTATATTCTTGTTTATATGTGAAACAATGAATTGTTGATTTGATACTAATTTTTTTTCTGTGTGAAAATAATTATTTCGTTAAGGCTACAAATTGTTTGATCAAAGCAACTATATTTTTTAGTAATTATAACTATAAAATTCATTTGATCACTATTCAACCAAACATTAATTGATTTTACCAAACATTTCTCTCAGGGTGGTTCTTCTTGGAGAACAAAATATAGAAGCATTTGCTGGAAAATCGTCCCTTCCTAATCAAATTCATTATTTGCTATTACACGAATTTTTCTGCGATTTCTTTCGGCAGGTATAAAAGATTCCCTCCTTTGTTTCATTTTAAGTGTTTGCGATCGATAAAAGGTACGCAAGTTGAGGCATCGTATATATGTCCACAACATTCGTTTCGCGTTCAACATTTTCGCACATGAATTAAGAGCAAAACATTTCTCTAGAATTCTCGAGGAAGGAAAAGAAAATTGCATCTCGCATTAACCCTTTGGGCTGGCAGAAATTTTCCATGAAGATTACCAGAGAAAGAGAAAGAGAGAGGGAATATAAAAATTCGATTTCTCCCAAGTACGTTATGCATCCGAAAGTCGGATTCTTTTTTCGTAGTAATATATAATGCAGCTAGATTAAATTCGCTTCGCGCGCATATTCTAGAGATGATATCGAAAGTCGAGTGCGCCAGCGAAAAAGTTAGTGAATTCAGTTCAGAAATTTATTACAACGCGTGATGTATTATTTGTAATACATGCGTTCTAATATTTTTTTGCATTAAAGAAGTTTTTTAGAATATGCTTCGAACTGCATATTTATGATGCATAAAACGTTTTGGGTAGAGATGAAAATTTCGAAACGAAAGAAAGACAACGGCGCGCCTCGAAACGTAGTTGGCAGCGGGAGCATTTATTTCACTTAAGACGCGCATTCGTGAGCGTAGAAGACGGCACTCTTCACTCTCGAGACGCAATTATTCCTAATTATTTCAGCACCTCGACAAGAACGAAAGAAAGGGTAAGCTAGAGAGAACTAGAATTAAATTCTCCGTAAGTACTGCCAGTTAAGACGCATGTGTATGTGTGCGTTAAACCCCGTTCATACCAGCGTGAACATAAATCACTCTTTAACTGCGTACATTTATTATTCGCTCCGACTAAAATGTTATTTATGAAAAATTGTTTTCTTCTCGTTACTGCATAGCAGTAAAGAATACATCCTACCAAACGTCGTATAGCGTCTTTGCAAAAATTCTGGAAAAGAAATACTAAAAGATGTAAAAAAAGTACTGAAAAGAATATTAGTACTTTTTAACGTAGAACAAATCAGCATCGAGCTGCTTAAGGATTTTTTTAGCTAAAAGGTTTATTCTTTCTTTTTCTAATCAACAACAAATAATTTGGTCGCAAATGTCCAAATTTTGGCCCTGAAACTAGCTGTAAAAAAGAAAACAATAAAAAATTTGATTTATAATGATTTTTGCAGTGAAAATTACTGTATTTTGCTGCAGTTTTAAATAAAAAACTTTTAAACAAGCAAGTAGATCTAAATGATTTTTTGCACTACTATTTATTATAATTTTAATGTAAAATATTTTGATTTAATTGGTAATTCTACCCCATCAAATTTGCAAATAAGTACTGCAAAACATAAATTTACATAAGAATCAAGAGTAAACAAAGAATTAAATAACTTTTAAACCAACAAGTGAATCGTGCTCAAATTTTACAGATATTCAAATATAATGCTGAAATATTCTATGAAATTTTTATATTTTTGGTAATGTTTCATCATGTGGCCCATACATCCTTAAAGAATATTTCTTCAAAAATGTTCTGAGCGTCCCGTGCGTCACATGTATTGGCCGGAAAGCAGCGGTCGTAAATTGTTATCAACGCTCGTGCATTTACGATTCGCCTGCGAACTGCCGGATCCGGAAATACGTAAAAGCATCGTGAATTATTCGCGGTCGCGCCGCAGCGCCGCGGGGATGGTGTAGGCCAGCAGCCACCGTCCGTCCGTCCGCGTCGGTGTGAATATATCCTAACGCGCCGCGTCGGTTTTTGCACGGCGCGAAATACAGCGGGCGGCCGCGATCGCTTGTAAATGCGCGCCACGTAAAGGGATAGGTTCACTCATTAGGCGGTAACTACGAGTATCCGCTAACCGACTCCGCACCTCGTCGGCAACGGCGAACGTGGCGCGGCTAGGAAATTCGCGTTGCGAGACGACCGGGCGCGGGCACGTCCACAATAGAATTACAACTGTCGGCGACTCGTGTACGTCGTCCTCCCTCGGTGTTTATTCTCCGGATACAAAGGGTGGAAGGAGAAAGAGAGAGAGAGAGAATCCCAGCCCCAAGTGTATATTATAGTTAGACCGTGCTCGTCAAAGCGATGCTCGTATGGGATCATTATTACGGACGTACACAAAGTATGCGATGGCGAGAGGCGGAAATGGAAAAACCAGGGAAGCGATAGTGTTGAAGTCTGGATAATTGTAGCTTGGGTATTTGAGCATTAAGTATTAACGTGGTATCGAAGTTTGCCTCGCAAATTAAAACAGATCATTCATATATCATGTTGAGGATACAATCAAACTATTCGTTAAAGCCTTATGAATTTTTTATGCGAATATTTATATCATTCACAATTGTGAGGTTTTGGAAAAGTTAAAAGTAATGACACACACACACACACACACACACAAATTAAGTACGTATTGAAATAAAAAAGAAGTATGAAAAGGAAAACTCGCGATATTTACACTGAGAGAAATGTTTTGTAAAATCAACCAAAGTTTGGTTGATTAGTGATCAAATGAATTTTATAGTGATAGTTACTAAATATATAGTTGTTTTGATCAAACAATTTGTAGTCTTAACCAAATAATTATTTTCATACAACAAATTACAAAAAGTTTTTGGTTTTTTTTTTTGTTAAATGTAACAAAGTTTTTAGTACCAGTAACTATAAAATTCATTTGATCACTATACTACCAAACGATTTCTCTTAGTGTACTTCTTGCTCGACAATAAACATTTCTAATTTCTTTATTTTAATTTATTTTAATTTATTAATGAGTTCATTAATAAATTCATTAATAAATTAATGAATTTATTAATGAATCGGATTATTATTGAACATTGTGATGACATCTCTTCCCTCTGTTACAGCTCAATATATGATCATTTTTGCGATGTTACATAATTCTAGATGATTTACAGAAATATATTAATTAATTCTTTGATATTTATAATAATGGTTTTAAAAGATATGTCATAATTTTAAAAAAGATAAACTTTACAAGGTTCTGTGTAATATTGCTAATTATTGATTTATCATAAATTTAGTACAATGATGGTTGAACGAAATGCAAAAAGAAAAAAAGAAAGGTATCGGAGGGCAATAAAGAACACGATGCAAAAGTTAGCCGGTTATTAGGAGCAGAAAGTTCGGCAACGCGGCTATAGATAAAGATTCATCGCCAGCGTAAATATAGGTAAGTCCGATACGGAGTTTTCTCGCGCTAATGAAATCCTGAGATCAGAGGAGGCGGCGCACGTTCTTATCGTCTTTAATGCCGGAAAATTTTGGCCAAACTTTACGACCGAAGTCAGAAGGAGTCGTGACCTCGGCTCTCGTGGAGATGCGTCTAATTGAAAAAGTAGTTTGCGTTGTCGTTAATGAGCGAGTTGTCTGTCTTCTTCGTCTCCTCTTGCGACGAACGGCGAAAGTTCCATAATGCTGACGACGCGAAACGAAACTTTCAATTAAAAACTCGGGGAAGGTATAATTTCGGAGTAACGATATGAATCTCACTTGAACTACACGATTTGTTTAAGCACCTGGACTAGATGGAGGGACGACTAATCAGATTCCACTAAAATTTTATATTGAATATAGTGCCCAATTTTGACAAGGACATTATATCGACGTGATGAAAAATTGGGAGAATTTGGAATAATGGAATAAATTTTTGAGTTCCAGATTTTGCTAGATAAAGGAGGAGAGTCTATAAGGGCCGATTCTGGCCCCCTGCAAATTTTGTCGGAACTCAGAAATGACCTTTAGTCAGACCTTCCCCCTTCCGTTAAATATTGAAAAAATTATATTGAAATTGTATTATTCATTTAATCACTTTTATATTACGTAAAAATGCAACACAAAAGCTTCCTCTCTCCTCTCTCTCCCTCTCTCTCTCTCTCTGGATTTGAAATTTTGTACTCTATTGTGTTCACACATAATAATCAGTAAATATAAAATACTAGTTAAAATTTATGAGTTATTCTCATATTTATACGCGATAATAAATAAAATGTAAAAGGATCACATGACACATAAAGTGACATATATATTTTATTTATTATTATATATTTTAATTACATAAAAATGAAAATGATAACAAATAATTTATCATGTTTTACAATGCTTATTTGTTTTACAATTCTGCCACTCTCTTTTGGTATTTTCGTTGCACTATTTGAAAGACTAATCTTTCGGATCGATGAATTTTAAACCGCGACATGTCGCCAGGAACGGACAGACGGGCGAAATGATAAATCGGTGCTGTAAAAATTTACGAGCAGAGGTACGAATTGAAACGATGAATTGCGCCACCGTATCGAGCGAATGGCCCTGGGAATTCGACCAGTTAGTCCTTATCTAGGCAGGACGCGGCTTCCCTGCAGGATATAGGTCGTAGTGTGTAGAGAATGTATTCGAACCCTTCCTCCCCTCTTCGTCTCCCTCTGCCGACATCTCCGTGTCGGTGGGTCGTCCCTTTATAAAGCCAAGTTAGAATAAGACTCCCTTGGGAAACTCCTGGGTCCAGGGGGATGATGTACTCGCCTCGAAACTGCTGATAGTATCCTGGGAAAAACCGGAGAGGCGTTCGTTCGAAATCTATGTAACCTCGTTCGTTCCTGCTTTCCTTCGTTCTCTTTTTAACCTCCGTTCTCTTCGTTCCTTTTAGTCGTTTCTCTTGCGAACTTTCTGCAATTCCTTCTTTTCCGCTTCCTTAATTTTACTCGGATACTCATTCGGGTATTGCGTTTCGGTGCTCTATTATGATTATTGCTTGTTTCTGTTATTGTTATTAGTTTCATTAGTAGATACACCAATAAAACTGAGGGTTAATAGGCTATAGAGACGTCGTTAATTGTAAGTTGCCTGAATCTTTTGTTTGTTAGAATCCAAACTAAATTGAAAACAAAGTTTATTTTCTAATTAAAAGCCGATGAGAAATTCATAAAAAGGAAGATTTAATGAATATTACTCAAAGATTCTCAATTGCTAACGTACCATTCTTTTTAGAATTAAATTATCTATATCTTAAGTGGCAGATACCAAATAAAAGTCTTAAAGAAGTAACGGAGTTCTGGTGGGATACGTAAATCGATTATCCTTCCGCTTTCTCGCGCTCCCTTCAATTGACTCAGCCATCTTTTTCCTTTCTCACTTTCCGGTTCTTGTACACTTCGCAAGAAAGCTAAACTCGCAATATTGGCCTCACTCAGGGAAGAAAGTTTTGGCGCGATAAGACGACAAGTGTTGGATACCGCAGGAGTATTCTGACGGATACTGATGCAAGGGAATAGTTCGTCGGCAAGTGGAGCTCGATCTGTAGCAAAGCGAATATGCAGAAGGAATCGATTTCCATTATTTCAAATGTACGAAAAAATTCCATCGATACGAAAGTTGTAAATAGTATGACAAGATTTAATTGTCACATAATAAGAGAAAACAAAATTAACAATCTATTTGATTTCAGTTTAGAATGAAAATATAAATTATAACTTCAGGTTTTAATTAAGTTTCAAAATTTATTACAACAATATAATATTTTGTATAGCCAGAAATAATGTACAAATTAAAGGCATTAATATTATTGCCAAAAGAGTCATATTTTTATTAATTTATATGGTTTAATTACAATTTTTTTTTACGCCCTTTTGCAGTTCATTATGGCGTATAAAAAACGTATATATATAAACGAAGCTTTTTCTTGTACTTTTGTCAACATTTTAATTGCCTTATTACTTTAAGGCTAAATTTAAAATATGTTTTGGAGTTTACATATTTTACAGTAAATGCAGCAAACAATTGTGTTTATTTTAACTCTATTTTAATTAAATTCATTAGTGAGTCGGGTTAGAATCGGACGTTACGATGTGTGTGACGTTCCCGATATTACGGTATAATTTACTCTCGTAATTCAAACTCTACAAATTAGTTAATTTAATTAATTTAAACGGTTAGAAATACTATTTGCTCACCTTATATGTTAGCATTTTTTATTGCAATACGCTCCCATTCAACCGCTGTAAAATGTATGTTTCACGTTTTCTCCGTTCTCGCGATACTTTTTTCGCCTTTTGTCGTGAGTTCAAAATCAAGCAATAAATCGATATCGAACGTATAAACACAAGATTCGCACCCTTCCATGTTCTCGTGATTAGCAGCAGTACAACGATAATGTCCCTTCATCGGTTTATCGGCCGCTTAAAGACCCAACCGCTACCGGCTCTTATCGCGTCCTTATCGCGACTGCAAGATGCAGTTTCCGTTGAAATACACGTCGCTTAAACCGGCTGGAATCGAGGCCACTTGGGGAACTGGATCGACGACACGAACAAATTTTTAGTGTCCGCAAGCCGCATCGGCGGATTTATCGGATTTATATGAAATTAATGGAGTGATGATCGTAGACGAACGCTATTAAACTATCGATTAATTCGCCTCTTAATTTCCGCCAGTTGCTTTGCGGCGCCAGGGATATTTGTGTAATTGTCGGATTACTGGTTTCTCTCTTTCTTTTTGTTTCTCTCGGCCGGCTCGGTGAGCACTTCCAGAGTGGACATTTTATTGCCTCGTATATGTCGGCGATTTGATGCGAGTCACGTCTTACCTCTTATTAATTCGAAACATTTTTGCTCTGGGAATGCTGTAATTAATTACATAGAAGAAGAAGCGTCTATAGTAAATGCGTTTTAAAAATTTCTTTCTTCATAGAAATAAATCTCTTTTGGAAGTGAACAACGAAAGTTTTTGCTACATGATGTATATAACAGTATCCTAATAGAATCAATTTATTTTAACGTTGGATTATTTGATTGAGAAATCTAAATTACATTCTTTTAATGAAATTTCGAAAAAGATCATTATTTGTATTTTTCAATATTTTATAACATTACTATAGAAGAATATAAGATTAAGAGTTTATAAGTTTATTAAGTAAACTTAAAATCTACGAGTCTCTCTCTTGTTAGAAATGAGGAGTAAATTTTATGTCGCTCAAGCTTTACTCGAAAAAATGCCATTTGTTTTTGATCGTTTGTTTTTGAAACACTGTTTGCTTCGATATTTTGTAAAAAAAAAAAATCAACCGCAATTTGCACAAAGAACTTGGTATGAAAATTTTATTCATTCTGCACGCATAATACCATAGGCAGGGGCAGTCTGTACGCCGTATTGAAAATGAAATTTCACACGAGGATGACGAGTGCCAGTCGGGAGAACTGCGAGTTCGGCCCTTTTGTTTTTACGGGAATTTTTATTTTTTTCCCCGGGGTGAAGTGCATCCCGGGGAAAAAAACTGGATAACTCAAAAGTCGACTTTTGCATGAACTGGCGGCAAATCGACGACCGATTGTGCGGACCGATTTTCGCGGAGGGCACCGAATCGATCGATCAGTCAGTCAGTCAGTCAGTTTGCCCAACGATGAGCTTCTGGTACCGCGCGATTCCCGAAAATTGCGCCTTCGCTCGTTTTCGCTCCCCGAGGCTCTTTATGGAGGCAATGCAATTTACCGACAACGGTCTGTGTACGCTCGTGGAAAAAAGGTACACGCGCGTGTATACCCACGCGTGTACCTCGCCCGGGACGACGTGGCGTTAATTGAATTTTTAGACCCGCGTCATTCGGCGTGACTTTTCATAACACGTGCCATATATCTGCGGGTCATTCCGCTTTCGCGGTGACGGCACGGCGGCGGAGCAAATCGAAAAAGGGTAAAGGAAAAGATGAAGACTTTCCGCTTTATTCAATATACGAACGTCGTTGAATTTTGCGAATTTGTTCGTGGATACGAACGACTCTTCGACGTTTGGTTAGAAATTTTTCCTATAAGATCCGGGAGTTATCGATTGTGGATTATCCTCGACTTTCGGCCGCTGAACGAGCGTGATAAAATGCAAATAATGAAATTTGAGATGATCAAGTGGAATCGATGTCGCAATTTCTATGGTAACTAGTGCGCAGTGATATGTCTCTTTGGAATATCGTGGACAGTAACTTTCAGGTTGAATTTGGTCACACTGAGAGAAATCGTTTGGTAGAATAGTGATCAAATGAATTTTATAGTTACTGGTACCAAAAACTTAGTTATATTTAACAAAACTTTTTGTAATTTGTTCTATGAAAATGATTATTTGGTTAAGGCTACAAATTGTTTGATCAAAACAACTATATATTTAGTAACTATCACTATAAAATTCATTTGATCACTATTCAACCAAACTTTGATTGATTTTACCAAACATTTCTCTCAGTGCATAGAACTAATTTATAGCCATGTGAAAATGTGCCGAACGTAAAGTTGCCGCAATTCTCATCATGTCACCACTGTTTGCTCATTTCGAACATTCAAAAAGCAATTTTCAAACGTAATTTTTTTTTTCATTTTATTCTGTTACAAATATACAGAACGGTTTTGTTGAAGTATCTAAAAAATTTCGCCAGATACAGATTAGAAAATAATTGTTGAATCATCAAAATAATTACGTAGAACATTCAAGCGATGATGATAAAAATACTGCAAAAAATTTCTATATTTTAGCAACTTTTACCAGCTTGAGACTTACATAATTATTGATGATTTATATAATTATTTTATTAAATTTTTAGATAATTTAGTAAAACCGTTCCTTACGTGTATGTGTATGTATGTGTGAATGCGCATTGCACATGCCTTTCTACACTGCATTGAAATTATTTGCGTTTTCTAATGAAGAAAGATGACGGTCCTTTAGCTATAATAAATGGGCATATTTAGAATGGCCGTAACAATCTATGCGGTAAATTTATTGTTATTCATTATATAAGTTATTGCTTTCTATACATATGTATATGACTAACTCCAACTTCGTTAAATCAGTGAAGGAAGAGTCTAATTTCAACTGTCACTGATAGTCAATTAGTCCTGTCGTTGGGATTCCGAAGAATTCAATATCATTCAATGAGCAACGATATAAATTTAATGAAAACGCCGCTCAATGTTACAAATAACATTGAGAATTAATTAGATCTGTTCTCGTGATTGCCGCGCCTAGAAACCGATGCCCGAGCAAAGCGCTGCACGTCCCTATCTACACTCGCGCCAATCTAGTCCTACCTAGAGAGAGCTTTAGATCTACCTCCAGCGTTTCGGTCGATAATTAAATTTCACCTATACTGGGTCTGCCGAATATTAGCCTCGGAGGCATTGCCCGTTGTTCCTCCGGAGAGCCATCACCGCGACACAGTGGCACGCACCGCGATCATAAATTCTCGACCGATCGGTATGGAGCGCGCGAGAATGGAGATAATAGATAGGGAGAACAAGAGAAAGAGAGAGAGAGAGAGAAAACCGGAGAGTAAATTCAGGTGAACGGGAGAGAAAAGGAGAGGAAATGAGGAGAAAGAAAGAGTTACACATGGTACCCTAAAACTATCACCATTTTTAAAATTTGTTTTCTTTAAAAGAAGAAAAGAGAAAATTTTTCGATCTTTCAATCTTCTTTTCAATCTTCAAATCTTCCCAATTCTCATTTACGTTCAATTCGAAAATTATCAAGTCTTCGCGTGAAATCTATTCTGATTCGCTCTAAGAATTAAAATATATATACGAAACGAATAATGATATAGTTAAATACTTCGCGATATCTTGCACACATATAATAAATTGCAAGGGCGAGATTCTCTTTACAGGGTTCGTTGTGTCGCGCCCTCGTGCACATAATCTCGATAGAAGGGTGCACGTAGCAGTCTTGTGGGATGACGTAGCCTAAGGGCATTATATGAATCCTCGAAATTATGGGATCTCGCAGCGTACCCGCGGGTTCGTCATAAAGCTCGCCTCTCGCGCCGGCATGTGCCTCGAGATATCCATGGCCTTCGTTTCGCTCGGCCGTTATTCGTTCACGATGCTATGCGTCGCCCCTCGGAATCCCTCTCTCTTTCTCTTAGCCAAAAGTGTACTATGTAATAATGATCAGCGAGACCGCAATATCGCGACCAAGGATGAAAAGGAAAAATGAGAACGTAGGATGGGTTGATATTTTCCCAGTATGCGGCTTGGACTTGCTCCAATGTAAGAAATGTTGGATTTAACTTTGAGTGTTTCAAAAATTCAGGAGAATTTTTGTACGTGTATTAGATGCACTTTATGAATTAGCTACTAATTCTCTTTACATTATATTTTGTCAATAGTTTAATTTTTCATTATTTACCTTTTTCTATATTTTTCATAATAAGGGATAAATGAAGTAGCTTTTTAAAGATGTTCCATTATTTAATAAATTATAAAAAGTAATTTGTTCTGATACATAAAACTTAATAACGTTGGATTATTGGTAATATTTTTCATTGTGAGAGAACAAAAAGAAATTCTGATAATCAATATGTTGGGATAAAATACGCGAATTAATCAACCAGGAATATAAATGTACATATATCATTCTATATTAAAATAATCTTTAATAATAAAATTATATGTGAGGATAAATATTATTTTATCTTTACAATGCTGCAATACATTAATATATAAACGTATATAGCGTTAGATTAATGGTAATGCATTTGATTCTAAAACTCTGCTTTTTGTAATAAACTACGTTACACGTAGCATTACATGCAATTTTATCGCGAGTTGTTTTTCATTAATATCCCATGCCAATTGAACTCCGTTTAACCAACCAATCAAATGATTAACAGCGGGGCGCCATTGCAGTGCTCGCGGCGGATGCAGCGTCGAGATTTACAAAGGGAATATCAAGTCCGCCTGTAATTAGCGTGCCACGAAATTACAAGCGGTTCCGCGGTGTAGCGAAAATATGATAATAACGGTGTCTGACAGGCCCGCACCGACAGACGAGCTGCCGTTCGCGCGTGAGCGCAAAGCCGACCCCAACGCGACTCTGGCAACGCGGATTCACGCGATAATGAACGCGAGCGTAATCCCGCGTTGGCTAATGAGCCTCTCCGGAGGTAGTTTCGAGGAACCCAGACCGCTTGGGTTCGACGCGAATATTCGCGTCACGATATTAAGCATAGTAACGGCCACCTACACCTCAAGTGAAGAGAAGAGACTTCAACTTCTACGTTAATATAGACTGTTTTACTTGGTTAATATTTTTATTCTTTCGAATTATCTGTCAAATAGGAATTTCGGTTCTACTCGGTATTTTGTGTTTTTTTTTTATCCTCAACCCTGCTGAGAAAGAGATTGATGATTTGTTCGATCGATTTGCTCTAATAACGTTAAAGATATATACGGGCATTAAGCGATATAAAAACAAATTTTCCTCTGATACAGATTGAGCGCGACCATTATGAACTTCGAAGGCCCCAATTATTTTAACCTGTCACATGCGACGTTACAACTGGAGCGCCCAGGCATTCGTTATAGGCAGCTTCACTCACAAGCGCTCGGAACTCTTTCGAGCGTGACCTGTCACTCGAGTCGAGCCCGGCCCGAATAAGCTCCGGGGTATTACTGGGACTTAGGGTGATGAAGGTGTTAAACTTAGCGCCGAGAAACCCGAGAAGAATGTTCCTCGTTCGATCAGCCTCGACAGGAGATGTTACGCGATACGTGCATAAAATCTGAATAATGTTACGATTTATCTTTCTTTTCTTTTATTTACTTTCATTGTCTCTGCTAATGAAATTTTATTGTATTTTATACTACAAATGATTGTTGACGAAAGAAGATAAAACGCGATAAAAGAAATGCTCTTGTTGCATTAGAAATGTTTCTATATTTGATTCGAAGTTAAAATTACATTTTATAACTTGACGACAATAAATCAATTATTGAATTTTACTTTTAATCGTTTCTCTTTGCAATGAAACAAGCAAAGCGATTTTTAACGAGACAAAATTTTTTTCTAACGTGACTAGAAAACATGCTAACAAATTACCAAAGGGACACTGCATATTTTCTCGATAAAATGTTCTTGAAATAGTAAAAAAGTTATCTGTCGGGTACGCCTGCGATAGTGAACAAATAGCTTTTAACATCGATGCAACTTTAAATTTTGTCACGAAACCAGTCTCGTAGGTAGCAAACAACGTAGCTATCACGACAGTCCGGTCGTTATTGGCCGCCAGCGACATACAGAATCCAATATTGTGTCGTTAAACGAGCAAGCCGAGGATATATATCGTCGTAGGACAATCGGGATTGATGATCCGCAAATGGCTGCATAGTTTCCTACGTCGGTTCATCGCGAGGAATGACGCTCGTTGTACAGTTACTATGACGGGAAAATCATGATTTGCAGGCAGCATACGTTTACAACGGTGCGTCCGAGCCGTATCTGCGGCCCAGTTTAATCGAATTACTACGGGGAAACGATTAATCTCATTCAGTGCGTCACACAGAGAGAGGAGCACGGGCAGTACGTCACAGGCAGGTATCATCATGAGGACGTGGCCGTTTTATCGTGCCCGTTGTAATCATACGTAACAAGCTAGGCGCGTGTACCGCTGCGAAGCCCGCGAAAGTCCGTGGAATCTAATTTTAAATCGCGACCAAATGGAAACGTATTGACGCGACGACGATAAATCAAATTAGTCGATTTGACATTATTACAAAACGTGCTCGGATGTTTTTTTTTTCGCACGCTTGGAAGCGTTAATTAACTCGAGCGGAGACATTTTAAATAATTACAGTTATCAGCGGGAAATGTACACTGAGGGAAATCGTTTGGTGATCAAATGAATTTTATAGTTACTGGTACCAAAAACTTTTTGTAATTTGTTGTATGAAAATAATTATTTGGTTAAGACTACAAATTGTTTGGTCAAAACAACTATATATTTAGTAACTGTCACTNTCACTATAAAATTCATTTGATCACTAATCAACCAAACTTTGGTTGATTTTACAAAACATTTCTCTCACAAGTAAATCTACCCAAGTGTCACTCTTCGATTTTGATGAAACTTTCTAGGGCGATGAAAAATAATCGACACATATTTTTTTATATTGGCGGTAATTCAGTTTTAAG
>QKQZ01017179.1:0-22675 GCA_003595255.1 Solenopsis fugax | reverse complement strand
CGCCGCCGCCGCCACCACCGCTGTCGTCGCCGCCGCTTTAACCGCAACTTCGTTCGCCTTCGTGTATCCGCGACGCGAAATCCATTATAATGCGCGGTAACTTCGTACTACGAACGAGTTCGGGAACGTCGTCGCTCCATTTTGCCTGTTTCCGTTGCCGCGCGACTCAGTTCTTCCGAACGGCAGGACAAGAGTCCCAGAGGAGAGCTGCCCCAGGCTTGCAGAAGAGTTGTTCTAGAGTTGCGGAGAATTTGCTTCAGGACTTCGGAAGGATTGCAGAGGAGTTGCTCTAGGATTGCCAAAGAGTAACTTAGAAGGTTTCGTATGTAGAAGCCGCGTATAAAGGGAACTATCGTCACAAGAAGAAAAGATAGACTTTGTAAGATTTCCCCAGAATTATCCCAAGTTGTGAAAGCTGACTAAATACACGAAGGCATTTAGATTTTCCTATGGATTTGTAAATATTTTATGAATATTCTTAAATAACTATTTAATTTTATTATTAGATATATTGGTACAGTGGAGCTTCCCATATCCGAAATAATAGGGGGACAAAATTGTTCGGATAAGGGAATTTCCGGATAATAGAATACACACATTTTTATATTAAATTTCATTTATTTAAACAGAAACTTAAATTTTTAACAAAAGGACTTCATATATTCAAAAAAAACTTTACGTAAAAAAAATTCTTTACGTAAAGAAAACAAAATTAACATTTGTTGATAATGGAACATTCAGATAGTAGAACGTTCGGATATTAAAGTATTCGGATAATGGAACTTCGGATATAGGAGGATCTACTGTATTTATAATTGGAATTTTTATAATTCCAGAAGAGTTAAAATTAAGATTACAAATTTCTAGAATTCTTATTGATCTTTATTAGCGAATTTGAAATTGGCTGAAACCGTTGATGCCTGCAGGATTCGAGCATTTAAGTATCTTCCATGAATTTTAATGTACATTGTTGATAAGCAAGAATTTAACGCAAGAAGCAGCTACGTTCGCGACTCACTTCCGTAAACAGACTCGATCAACCTCTCATCGGGATTCGAGCAAAGAAAGTTCCGGGTTTCATGACCATAAATCCGCTATCCTCCTTTTAGTACGTTCCAATACGAGTCGTCACATGGGATAGCCCGGGATCATAGTGTTGATGGCCGTTGCCCTTTCCTATCGAGGTCATGGAATTTTTGTATCATACTATTTCGTGGAATAAACGCCCAAGAAAACGGGATTATTTGGAAGGCATCTGCGATGTAACCTGAATACGAGCCTCGCGAATGTAAGATGGCGGTCAATCCGGCGATTTATCGGTGTGTAGCTCGGGCGCGAGTACGGGCGGTGCTCATAAAATTCTGCAGGATTCCTCCTCGTAAACGTGAGTTTCTCCCGTCCAGTCAGAAGACGATTCTAGGCTAAACGTTGATCCGTTCCACTACAGTAAATATTATTGTCATGCATCAATAATATCTGATCCCTTTCTCACACACATATACACACGCACAAGCCCCAGTTTAATATAGTTTCAATCATAAAGAATAAAATTTGTTTTATACATTGAATATTCTAGGTTGCTCTTTTCTTTAATTTATTTGTGCAATTATTATGCATCTTACTTACAAAGAGTTATTGGCTTAATCTTTATGATTCGATTTTATTCAAGTAAAAGATCTTTTGACGAACATAATATAATTCTTAAGGAGTTTAAGTTTGAAGAATCCGAGATGATCCAAGGATTTCGGATCCTTGAATCCGTCCAGTAACGCGAAGCCCCAAAGTCTCGGAAGTCCTTAATTAAAGAACGTAATTCGTAGATTCAGACCTGGAAACGTCTAATTGTTTAATACTCAGTCGGCCATTAAACTTTTTCCTCGACCGAATGGCGGAACGTGATATCGGAGATTCGAGAGACGGATCGACGACGACGACGGTGCGTTGTAAGTGGAAAGCCTGGGAATTAGTGAGGCAATTAGTCGCTAGCTTGGTAATTAAAACGACCGCTGTCGCCAATTAACACTCGCCTTAGCGTATAGTCGCTTTCTAATAACCCGTTAAGTTGTTCTCTTCACAATCGCCCTTCTCTACATCTATTCACTCTATAACAACATCAAAGTTTGGTCGAGTAGCATGTATGATTAACATGTGTGATAGAGATCAAAGCTTAAAAAGGCTTCGCTAAAGCAATTACACTTTTGTGGCTTCTCAATTTCGTTCTCGCAGGACTTTATTGTCTCCCTTCAAAAATTCTGTTGGATTAATTACTGTTAATAGCACTTTTAAACCTTATTAATATAATGTTTAATGGAAGTTAAAAAATTGAATTCATTTTAAAAATTAAAAAATTCATTTCACAGACACATATATTTGGTAAAAAGGTTTTTAAATAAATTACTAAATACTTTTTTAACAATTTTAAAATTTCATTTGCTGATATTTGTCGAGTTTATAAATGTGAAAAAGTTTTTGTGTATATTATAAATTTATTACAAAGAGACAAAAATTTATCAAGGATCTGTAATAGAATCTAAATCCTAAGGGTGCATCAGTTATCAGTTCAAATAACGACACCAAGATCTTCGGTTTTACACGAAATGGTGTCTCATAATATCTTTTCTCGATGGCAGCAAAAATAACGTCGGGTACTAGTACCTTCGCGTCTTTTTTCCAAACGTAAAATCACAGTCACGTAAAGTCATGGCTCGGTGCTCGGGTTTTACGAGTAAGGCAAACGACGTAGATTCTACGGCGAGAAATGTAGAAGTCTTGCGGAAGCTGCTATACGCTTCGGCTTTGGTCGCCAGCAAAATCGTAAAGAGTCGGTGCCGCTTGCCACCTTCGAAGAAGATGTCCTTGTCTTCGTCCTCGTCCTGGAGTTCATCTTTTCAAGGTAGCCGGCGAAGCGACCGTAATTCGAGTTAATGGCCGTCGAAGAAGAAAAGGGCCGGCGGTCTGATCTCCGCTTGAAATATTGCTTTCAACCTCCTTCCCTTTACCCCCAACGACTTTTCCCTCTCTTCCCGTCTCCTGTCTCATCCGTGCCTCCTTCGTCTCTTCTTCGTCCTTTCTTCTCCAGTCTCGCGACAGCAGAAACGAGCTGGAGCGCCTGATTAATAGTCCTTTCTACCAAACTTGGGAGGAATCAATGGCCGACGATGACAAGGCCGTTTACTGCCTTACATTGGAGTTGGGGACTCGACTAAGAAGAGGTTAGATTGAAGGAGACTAAGAAAAGAGAGGCCAAGGACAATTGGCTGTCAGAAAAGACTTAATTCAGTCCTAATTTAACTAATTTGAGCGTATGAGAATCCATTTTATCACGTTTCTTACGTGACAAATATATGCTTGATCGAAGCAGACTTCTGGCGCATTGATCACTTGAAATGTAGGTATTACGTGATTCTTTGATTACACAACATTTCCTACATTTTTTTCTAAAAATCGTATTTTAAATTAATATCAATATTTATTAATTTTCTGATGTCATCTTTAATGAAATAAAACAGGTTTCTAATTTGTTTCAAGAAGCTTTATTTGAAAGTATTGTTGATTAAACGAGAATGACTTTATTACTGTTATGATATAAAACAATTCTATTGTAATTTTTTTCAATTTAATAATTTTTTTGTTAATGTAAATATATTTTGCTGGTCAAGAACTTCATCATGTCTCTGTTAAATATTTGGAACGTTAATATTTGAAAGGTATCTCCTTGCGTTGAGTCATAAGTCGTTAATCCTAGATCGATTGTGACCAAGGAAAAAAACGTGAGATCTCGAAAGGGAATAGACTTTGTGTTAATCGTCACTTTATTGTCATCCCAGGACGATTCTTCCCGTAACTCCATTATCGACGCCTCTCTAATCACATTGTGCTACCAATAAAAGAGCCACGAGGTTGAAAAGTGCGCCGTGATGGAAACGTCCCACAGTTTCTCTTCCCTTTTTAATCTTTTCCTACCTTTTTCACCCTCGATATAACGAAAATTACTCTGGTGCTAATGCGAGAGAGATAATTTCGGCTCATCATATTTTGATTTGTCAGACAGAAACAGATTTATAACGTAGGAAATTCATAACTCAAATGGAACAATGATTGAGTCTGCAAGGTCTGAATACTCGCTTCTCGACGTTACAAATTTAATTGAAATCTAATTAAAAGATTCAATAATTTAAATCATTTTTTTCATAATTTGATAAAATAATTCTAAATTTTATTTAGATTAATTTTGTCAATCTATTGTTGATAAAGTAAATTAATAAATTGGATAAAAATAATACATTTGTATATCAATTTTTTATTACAAATAGAAAGTAGGATTCATTAAAAAAAAATATGCCATTTACATAACAAAAAAGTGAGTACGTGCATGTGAATAATGAATAAAAAATTAAAATAATAATTTATTTGACCCAGATGCAAATAAAGGATTGCAAATGAATTCCTGCGAAATTAAAATGGGTGAAACAGAATTTTTTTCGCAATATTAAGGCGGAAATTTTTCGCAAAGAGCCAATAAGCTCAAAGTAGGCGGGAATAAATTCGGTGGCGCAGACAGGAAGCGGAGAAACATATACGGCCATAGCAACCATAAACTGTTAACAAGCGTTCTACCGGCAACGCTGAAAATTTCACGTAACAGGCGCGACTGTCGTCCTTATTTCCCCCGCGTCTGCCGCTAGAGACCGGAATGTTTCATTTATAAAATCCACATTCTTTTATGCCCGCCATAAATGCGTAAAGCGCCGCTCGTCTCTCTCTTCGCGCTCATAGCGAAATTTATGCGGCCGTGCTTGCCCGTGCCGGACTCTATATTCCTACTTAACAGTCGCCCGTTATACTTTCACGAGGCAACGCGACTGTCTCGTATTTCACGTCCTGGATTATGCCGAACCCTTCAGCGCGTGGCGAGAATCACCCGCGGGGTTTTTCCCCAGGAAAATTTCCATTCTCCGCGAAAAATAATTACTGTACAACGTTTCTCGTCAAGAAGATTAGAACTCGAGAAAAATTAAGGAGCTATGACGACACTATAAAAAACGTGTTAATATGTAAATATACATATAATTCAATATACTGACTATTTTAGAATTTCAAAATTTTATCAAGAAAATTATTTATTAAAAATATTAATATGTGCATATGAAATAAATCTAATATTATATAAAATAAAACATAGTGTTTTAAATTTTGAATTGTAATACAACAACTGTTATTGCCTTGCTACCTTTTTGTTACATTATTTAATACTATAATGTTTAGCTGATGAATAACTTTTAAGTTTTAGTTATGGGAGACTGTGTCTCATTAATTCTATATTTCGTTTCTCGAAATTTTAAAGGTAATTAAATTATATTACATTTTATTTTTTTCCAAAATGAAATACAGATATTTGTTCTGGAAATTTAAAAGTAGGTTTATAAATTTTTAGAGATTTTTTAAATCACTTTAAATAGATGAAAAAGTCGGACATAAGTTATCCATGATCGTAGCAAGAAGGTACTTTTTTCATATGATATCTTAAGGATTAATAAACTAGAGAGGCATCTAGAAATATTTGAACTTACAAAATTCTTATAAGTAATGATCCAACGACATAGTTGGTAATGGTGGATATTTCTTATCACGAATCTAAATTGGGTCGTCGAAAGTATGAAATATGTTCCTCGGAAAATGTGCGAGATGATAAGAGGAAAGGCATGGCTGAAAGTGGGTCGTCGAGGAAGAAAGATACACAGACATCGAAGAAACTGATGGGGTTTGGTGCGATTAGGTACAATTAGCTGCGTAATCATAGTCGCGACTGGGACTCTCCTTGGTTTGCACTCATACCGTAGTCATCGTGTTTTATCTCGCCTCTGTTAAAGAGATAAGAAAGTTTTCCAAAGATTACCAAACTTATTCCTGCCATTAAATTGCATGCACGAAGTTGGACCGAATCACAATAAATTCTACTCTCCTTTCCTTCTCAAATGCAATCTAAATGTATACTTTATAATTTTCTCATTGCTGATAAAACAGACTGCAAATTGATCTTATCCTACTTTCTAGAAAATATTAAAGAGCACAGGAACATATTAGAAAAAATAAAACTTTTTCCTAATCAAATAAAAAATTCGTATCACAAGAATCATTTATCCTGTGATGTGACGTATCTTCTTTTGGTATTTTTGATATCTCCTAAAATATGAAGAGAAATCATTCATCGTACAACAGCATGCCCTATTTCCAAATCGAAAATTTAGCCAGTAGTCGCTTTCAGATGATGTATTCGGGGATTACACGAGGACTGAAGGAGCTGCCCTGGTTTGCGGTAGAAAGGTATACAGAAATAGCATCTCCTCTCTCTTTCAATATTTTCTGTTATTATTTGCAAAATGACCGTCTATTCGAAAACTAAAAATGGGTCTATGACTGATTTGAATCCTTTGTTAAATTATTTCTTGAATCTGTATTTTTTAATCTGTATAATATTCTCTTTACAACATCCCCTGTGCTTACTCATGGTGAATAATGATAATGGACATTTATTGTTTCAAATATAATAAATGTTCCTTTATATCCCTTTGCCTATTAAGTTGGCTTTTAAGATGGTCGTAATTCAGTAGTAAAATCACTATAGCGCTTGCAGGCCAAGATCGACTATAAGCAAATTATATTGTTTAATATATTGTAACAGAGTTATATATTTTAATTAGGATAGCTCTTATAAAAAACTACATTAACCTTCTCGAGATTTTATTAAAGATATATACATATAATTGTCAAATGTATCCGCTCATCTTTTATAGTGATATTTTTTAATACAATATTAATAAAAATGAATTTGATATTATTATGTAAATGTAATAATAGTGATATTAAAGATTTTTTAAATTGAAAATAAATACATCTGTCTCTTTTATAACTTTTAATTCATATTTATAGATTTATAATTTATTATATTATACATAATTTATTTTTTATGTACGAGTATGTTTCCTGTATATTATTACTTCTCAAATTTCTTTTTTATGATCCAATTTCTTTATTATTTACAAATTATTTTATCGAAAAAAAAAACAATTTTGGCTGACTTTGGGCAATGGATTTCTTGAAAAACTTATCTTAGTACCGCAAGTTTACGTCCGTTGCCCGGAAAAAGCGGGACGATGTACAAAGCGGTTTACGGCTTGGCGAGGGTGGCGGTGTATTTCCACACCATTTTCAACTTCATCCACGACCGGATTATCGTCCGTGCTACGACATTACGCTGTGGGGCAGTATTTTTGCGGGCGTGTAACTTGGGCCTCCGAAAATCCCAAGCTCGTTGTCGGGGTAATTCTATTATTATAGTCGGCTGGAGGATGTTAATCCTTCCATTTTGTGTTTCCTGAAAAGGTATGGCGACTACCTCGTAATTTCGCAGACGTCCTGCCGAGCCATTATCTAGGTCATTCTAATAGTATTGCATGCAATGTCCAGAGTGTTGCAAAACTATCGTATTACTCCGATAATGTTGCAATAAATTAAGTATTTTGTGCTTTTAGGATAAAGATTAAATTGGAAGACAATAATGGAAGAAACAAGTTTTTGTGATATTTGATATACTAGGGTAAAGTTGCCTATTATGAGATACCTTTTTTTAAAGACTTATAATTTATTTAATTTATACCATTAATTCCTATTTTTATATTCAAATTATAGTAAATATATTTAAATTTCATCGCCAAAAGTTAGCAATCGATAATAGTTATACTTTGCTGTATATGAAATTTTTTATTTAAATTTCCGATTTTGCTAATTCAAAAAAAGGATTCCTAATATGAGATACAAAGGTTTTTTTTTATATGAGATGGGTCTCATTCACTTGGACTTTACTAGGTTTAAATTAGGCTCCAAACTCAAAATCTAGTTGACCAATCAAATAGCTCTTTCGATACTCAAAAACTTTTATACGTAACATTTTTCTCTAAAATCTATTTTTTTCGAAATATTTTAAAGTCTCAGTGCTAATGCTGAAAGCCGTAACTTTCAAGCCTCATAATCAAAAGTCCTCAATGAAAAACTTTATTATAGCATTTTGAAAAGTTCTCGAAGTCAGAATATGCAATAATAAATGAGGATTTTTGAGTATCTCATATTGAGAGTTCCACGCTTTGCGGTTTCATGATCACCAAATCTAATATTTATAATTAAGCAAATCATCACATCTCGTATTTTTCTATTAATACGACTTTACTCTATCACTACATGCAGAATTTATCATCAAATATTTGTTTATTTTATAATAAATGAGGTTTAAAGATTCATCTCAATAAATCTTGACAACATCCAATTTCGAAAAGATTTTTTTTAACGACTGCACGCATGATCTAATAATGAATTTTCTACTAAATAGATTTTACCCCAAGAGTAATAAGTTTATGATGATACCAGCCACACACACACACACACGCACGCACGCACGCACGCACTTACGCACATGCGTTTATTAATATAGCAGAAACTCACTACCTCATATTAGGAATATATTAGGAATAATATATTTATTATTCCCATAATAGCCGACTTTATCCTAACAAACATAAAACATTATTCTTTCTCTAATTGACATATGAAATATGTAATAATAAATTAATAATTACGCACACAGTAATGTGATACGTAATTGCTGCAAACAAATTTTTACTAAAATATTTAAGAAATTATATAAACGTTGACTAGCTTCATTCATCATTCAAGAGTGCAAATACAATTACGGATACAAAATAGATTGACGTTATAATATCTAATCTCAATTTTGCATCCATACTTCACCTATAAATTATGCTGGTTATATGTGATAATGATGAGCGAGAGATCGACAAATTCTGTGGCAAATGTAATAATAATTCATCCCGGGGCAAAAAGTGGAACGGCCGAATCGCTTCTCTGAACGTTATTTGCGTGCGAGAGGAAACGATTACGAGGGGCGGAAATGGTGGGTACCACGTGATTCTCGGCGTGCCGCATCGAAACAGGCGTCGGACAATAAAGTCGGAAGCGCAGTTTGCTTGAAATCAATCGCGTGTAGCGGACGCCGTAACGACACGACGCGACGTGAGCTCGCGCACGCGTCCGAATAATAACAATGCAACAAAACCAGCATGATCTACCGTGCCGTAATTCGGGATTTACGTCGATGCTTATACGAGTACCCGGGCGTCGCGTCGTTTCGTACTGGCCATCGTTAAAAACCGCAATGGCCGCCGGTGCGTGCACCCGCATCTGCATGAACGAACGTATCGTACGCGCGAATTCTACCGTGCTAATCAGAATAACGATCGATAGCGCCCCTGCCCGCAGCTCCGCCGGAGTCGATATCTACCTGCAATATGTCCAACCGATTCAAGCATGACACAATTCGATTTTTATTGAATAGCATGGTGAAGCTCGTCGAGCAAGATTGGCAAAGATCAAACAAATTGGATTTGTGAATTAAAAAATTACTCTTTGATGAACTTGCGACTTTAAATAGCACGACGTCAGAAAGTTGCAAAGACAGTAAATGTTATTACAGTCTGGAATTGGACTGTTCGCTGGAAAGTCAAAAAAAATTGGAAACTCAACTCAGCTGTAAGATCGTAAAAGATTATTTTATTTTGTTCTCCAGGTGAAGATTATACTTTATGTTGCGGGTAGCTGCCTTCTGCTCTAATAATTTTGTTTTTAATCCATTTATGCTAATTTATGTTTATGCAAGATTGCATAACGAAAAGTACATAAACGCATTAAGCTGTCTCCCGCTTTCAATAATTTCCCTAGTTTCTCAAATAAATTACATTTCGTATTTATTCCATACAAGCGAGCATTTATATTTTGATAACTCCGAGTAATTCAATCATTTTGCTGCTCACGTCCTGTCACTCGGTTGTATTCACTCGTTAATTTGTTCATAATCTGTAACAATATTGGTAAAGGACGTAACTAGCAAGTAGTAAGCCTTACATAAGCTCAGCCTGAAAGACCTATTGTGTCTCGAATATACCGTCTATTAGCAATGGAAACAGGTATTTCGCGAATGTCCAGTGGCTCTCAAAGTCAATATATCCAGACGGGATATCCTTAAGCAACCCTATAAATTCGAGACTTAAACTCGCCATTGATCGCACGCGTAGCACCCGGCCTCCCACATCGTGCTCAAACTATTACGTAGTTATCTTGGGAAACTACGTTCATATCCGGTATTTGCTGCTGAGGTTACGTTCGGTTACTCCGAAGGAGCTATAGACCTCTGGATTCATCTATACGTTCCGGAAACCTAGCAAAGATGAATTCGATATTTCCAAGTCCCAAAGATCAGCTTAAAGTTGAAGCTTCCCAGACCCCCTCGCTTTAAAGAAGAATCCAAGAATCTATCAATCGTGGGATACAAAGTTTTAACCATTTCAGAAGCTAAAAGGTTTAAGGATATTAGAATGTGCGACGGTTCTGAAAACTGTTAAAGTCGAAAATCTTGGTGACTGAGTAGTATTCCTAAATGTCAGGATTCGATGTTGAAAATTGGATCACGATTGAGAGTGGAAACGAACGACCTGAAAGACGTGGTGGTGGCCTTAGCGCTCGTTTCGCCCTTTTGGGAACTCGGCTGCAGGTGCAGTTGTCGAACGCAACAGCGAAACTGCGCTGACCGACAGTTGAAGTCGGGTCGTGATTTCTGTTATTTCGCTGACGCGACCCATCTATTCGTTTCGTCCGGACGTGAACAATGAATTATCAATTTTCTGTCAGCGTCATCAATTATCGTAGGACGACGGCCGAGCGGCCCGCGCGGTTTTTCTCCCGAAATGATCGCGTCCCGCTCATCGTATCGCGATCGTTCATTAATTAAACCACCGGCCAATCAATCCATACCGGACACCGGACTCGACGGAAGCGTGACACGTGAAACGGAAAACGTAGTACGCAATAATTCCGCTACGAATTTCACGCATATATTTCATTATAAATCCACCAGAAATTTCTTTTGCTCGTCGATGAACATTCTCCAAACTTATAGCGTGTAGTTAATCGATTCTTCTTAGTGAATAATTGTGAGCAGGTTAATTCAAATCCTTCTCGTAAGTTATAATTCAATAATCGTTACTCATCGTTAAACCCCTTTTTTACGTCTCGAGGATTTTAATCCTGACTGAAAGAATAGCTTGATTATCTGTGTGAGGCACCCAAAAATCCTGCCATAAATCCACGAAAATCGTCAATCGATCTTTGTGCTTGTAATCAATGGCAGATTGTTTATAACGTTGTTTATCGGTGGAGTCTGTCGAGCGTGTTTCGGCTTTATTCCCCCCATAAATCGCTTCCACCTAGCCTGTGTCCGTACCACCTGACAAGCAACTAATGTAAACGCGGCTCGTGACTGCTAGCGACATTTCCGTCGTCGTTAACGAGAGCGCATTTGTTTAAATAATCCGTCGACGGTCGTTCGTGCGTATTCCTAAAGGTGGATATATACCGAGCAAACACGGCCAGCAAATACAATTTTTACCTGTTAAAATGCACAAGACACATTCCTTGCTTTTAAAATTTAACTACTTTAACTCCTTCTTTTCCTAGCTTTCACGAATGTTTAACCTTTTAAATTTTTCTCTCTCTTATTTTTGGATTTAAAGATTCGTCTAAAATTTTCAATATTTCCATACTACATAATTTTTCAACACTTCGAGCTTTTGATTCTATTGACTTTCGGGTGCGAATTCTATTGACTGCGAATTTATCGTATTTTCCAACTTTCTGACTTTCTCTATCTATACCCAATCGATTTTTTTCCTCCAAAACTCTGTGTATACACAACGCTGCCCTCTTTTAATATATATTTGTTTTTTCTGCCAACGATTCGAGGTACGTGCGATTCATGGATAAAAACGTAGACGTGAACGAGGGAATCTTGCACGCGAATGGATTCGTTTGATGTCGAGTACACCTCGCTCTCATTGGGCAATAGTCAATATTGAATCGTCCTCGAAATCCTCTTCTTTCTCTCCCTCTTCGTGTCCATCTCATCGTATATCTATAGCCGTGATATCGACTGATACCGCATTTATCCACGAGCAAATTCAGAAGTACTCTAAAAAAATGCATGCAATAAATTGTTGTGCTAAATCGCGCGTACAAAGTTGTTTTTCATCGTGAAACCAGCTCGATAGGAATTAACGTCAATGTTAAATATCAACGGAAAATTTATTTGCAAAAAGATTCTCCACCTTTTATTTAATATTTATTAACTTGTTAAAACATAGTAAATTATTATAATTTATAATGAATTATTTAAAAGCAGTATAGAAACGTGTAATCCTGGATCACATGTATGTATAAAATGTGTAGCAAGTCGGGCGATAGAACCCCTCTCTCGCTCGGGGGACGTACGAGCCGAAGAAATCGTCCAAGTGCCATAATCCGCGGCGGCATTGTGCAGCGGGACGAAGTAATCGATACGTCGCGTCCGATCTGTGGACGGACGCGACGGCCTCGATAGAGCCGCACAGGTTGAACGAGAAGCCGTTTATAGATGATCGATCCGGTACCGACAAAAGCCGGACAAAAGCCACTTCGCCTGCGAGCGGGTGCTGAACTTGAGTCGTTAGATCGCTCAACGGAGGTTGTGACTCACAACGACGTGGTCTTCATAATTCGCGGTGGGTTCCGACCGGACGGCGCGAAGACATTTAACGCGGTCGATAAATCGGCCAGTAAACCCCTTCCAGAAGCAAGGATGCGCTCTCCCGCGTGAACGACCGCTTAACAACTGGCTTCTATTGGTCAAAGCGCATTCAAGCTATTGAACAGTTCGCCAACGCTTTAGTGGGATTGGAACTTTTCTTTGTTCTATCTATTATCAAAATAGACACTAGAGAAAATGATTGGCGTCTTCAGAGAGCTTTGGAATTGGATTTAAAGAAAAGAGAGAGACAAAAGAAATGTAACAATTTAAAAATATTCAAACATATTTATATCTAGTACAATCGTAAAATATTTGTAGATGTATTTTAAAAATGAGGTAACGTTAATTAGCCCAACAGATTAAAAATTTAAAAAGATAAGTTATGATTCGATGATGTAAAATGCTCTTTTAAAGAACTTTGCAGAAATGTAAACAATTAATTGCAAAATTAAACATTTTTATAAAAATAAAGATTTGCTAAAAAGTTTTAATACATGAAGTTTAATATGTAAAAAGTGAGAATGAATAGGAATTTAACAAAAGTCAATAGCAATTTCAAGAGCTGAAAATTTGTTGAATTAGAAGAATAAAAGAACAAAATCTGACTTTTGAAACATGAGAAAAACATGAAAAGAGCTTCTTTAAAAAGGCGAGTTCTTCGTAATGTTGAATAGAATGGGTTCAAGAATTACTAGAAAGCATTTTGTAGCATCCATTCGATCGTCATTCTCATCTATCAACATTCAATTTCTCTTCCCGATAGTCGTCTGCGCTCTACAACGGGATCCTTTTGGTAGTCTGACAAATGGAAGCTCGGCCGCAGCGCGGGCGAGGACCCAGGATGAGGAAGAAAGTTGCCGAGAGGGTGAACATTTCTCTCGCGATGAAGAATGTCCGGAATAATTTCCCTGGATTCTCTGAAATAATTTTACCCGGTCCACTTTGTGTCGTTGCGCGGTCGCGGCTCTGCCGTTGTCGTCGCTGTTTTACACGCTCGCTGAGAACGTTTTAAATCCTGCCTCTGGATTTACTTTCCTCTTCCTTCCCGGCGTCCTTCCCGCCGGGAAGAAGGATGGCCTGAGAGCCGTCGGCAAAAAGTTCCGACGCTAAGTGTGTCTGACGTTACCCTCTTGTTTCTCCTTTATTGTGCATAATGCGCCACTTCCCTTCCCTGCAAGTCTTCTTCGCAAGGTCGCACAAGTCCTTGGATATGTCCAAGGAAATCACCTACATGAACGAATACTTTCAGGAAGGGAATTAATCTTTTAAGTACTTTATTCTCGCAGGATATGTGAATGGGTTTACATAAAGCATAAGCAGGTTAACTGAAACAATTTTGCGCATCGGAGACATCTTAAGAATACTTGTGTCGTATAAACGAAGAGAAATAAAAACGCGAAAGAAAATGCGAGTGAGAGAACAAGGAAACGTTTTTAATTATTTCATTTTAAATTTTGCCGTTGAATTTATATTATTTTTTAAAAATAATTACATATTTCTATAATGATTAGATAAATACAGACGTCAATTTTAATCCGAAAAAGGTAAATCCAGTAGCAAATTTAGATTTCTTTACAAATCCTGCTTTCTTGTGTCAAGAAAACAAAAAGATTGATCTGGGAAGTAGGCTCATTAGCATGACGTAATAAAAGGATCTACGTGAGCGCGATCCGCGATTTGTTTCCCAGAAAAGTTGGGAGATTTGATGCACTCTGTCAAGATCTGGCGGAACGAGAAGTGATCTCCGTGAAAAATTCATTTAATCCTGCCGCAGGGCGTACCGAATGCTCTGTCGGTTAATCTTGCACGAGGTGAGGAAACAAGGAGAGATCCTGGCAGGACTCGGTCACGGCCGCACTCGACTTTGGCTTAACCCCAGTCCTCCAGGGGCTTGCTTTCCAGCAACTGCATCTCCGTAACCCGGATTTGTCCTTTGTCCTACGGGACCCAACGAGAATGCCTCTGCCGCGAATGCGAAATTTCTGGTTATTTTTCAAGTGTTCCCGAATAATGTCTAGTCAAAAATAGCGTGTCCGATTAAGTAACCGTATTTTGAATGGGCTTATTCCAATTATTAATCTCATTTATCAAAGAATGCACATCTGGGACTTTTTGTTACGGCTTATCCTCGTGTCCGTAAGTCGTGCGTAAAGTTTACGAGTCTCGATGTCTTTAGGAAGCACGAATTTGCGTATTGGAAGGTATTGTCGAGAGCCTGCGTATTGTTCCCCCGGCAACTTGGAGAAAGGCTATTTTGCGCGCAGCATAATGGAAATCCTGGAATATAGTTCCTCTGTTAAGTACCTGCAGGAGCTTTCGCAGAGGTGCAACAACCTTCCGTTACGTCAACTAATTTAATCCCTCTCTCTCTCTGTCTCTCCCTCTCCCTCTCTCTCTCTCTCTCTCTCTCTCTCTCTCCCTCTCATGCTTCACATTACTCTTCGTTTCGCTCTATTCCATCGAGATCGCGCTGCGAAAGCTAAATAGGTTCGTATCTATTATTCATTGTCGTCCCGGAAACACGTCATCTTAGATCACGAACTTCTCGAATTCGTGTACCCCCCGACTTCTCCAAAATCCTTGCAACTTCCTCGATTTACAGATCACTGATATCTTTCAGTTCTCATATTCATCTTTATATGCAAATTCTACCAGTCCAAGGTATTGATATTTGAGATTGACTCGACATTTCTATTCTTACTTGTAAAAGTTATGAAATATAAATCCTCAAGGTTTCAGAAAAGTTTTTCTATGAGAAATGATTTTTCTCTATAACATATTTAAAATATCATTCCCCTATTAAAGTAATTTTTATTTTTTATTAAGCTGTATAATTGCATATGTTTTAGATTTTCGAGACATGTTGTAAGTATTTGTAAATTTATTCTTTTTTTTCCGTTCTTTTATTTTTCACTACACGAGTGTCAACATAGCTTGTTGTCTATTATTCATCGACATCTCGCACCTCGACATCTTTTCCAATGGGCGATTTCGCATTGTGCCCGTTGGTACCTAAGCCCGGCTGATGACCCCGAGCTCCTGCTCGTATCCGGCGCCAACTGTTTCACGCGAAATAGGAAAATCCGGGAATAAAGCAATCTCTGCCCCGTCAGCGCTTCGTGACTGCGTCCATGATTGCCGTTTTCAGGAGGACCTAGTAACTCGCTGGAATATCGTTCTCCGACTTTCCCCCCGCTTTTCCGCCACTACTCAGGTTACGCCCCCGATTTTCCCCATACCTAACATCCCTTTCTTTCTCTTCGTCTCTGGCCCCGGGCGCAGAATCTCACTTAATCCGCGGCTCGGCACTTCATTCTCGGAACTTCCAAAGACGATTAGAGAACATGTCGATCGCTCCACACTCAATTGGCGGAAATCTCGGCCTCCCGCTATTGTTACAGCTCTTTAACCCAAAAGTCAACTCATTCGGAATCAGCACTGTACTTTAATAAAACCCGCCAGACCTATGTTTTTTAATTTTCTTTATATAATATTTTTATTCTCTTCTTTTTTTCTTTCTTGACATATCAATTTTTTGCTAACAATATTTAAATCAGCAACGTATCTCATTAGGTATGATAAAGTCGTCGTTATCTCATTAAGGGGTGAGATGATAAGGGTAAAAAGCAGATGGCCTTTAGTATAACCCTTTTAAGCCGGGTACGTCTTTCTCTTGCGAGATTAATGAGAGAAAGCAACCCGCCCTTGGAGTAACGGAGACAGAACTTGGTCGAGAGTATACGTTACATCCTCACGCGTGCCAGCAATTATTGCGTCATTGGGCTCTTTGCACACCCTTTTCTCGTATAACAGTAATCGCGAGATGGCTATTTTCTCTGATATTATGCTATCATAAACGTTACGACTGCATAAAAGCAGTATAAAGGATGAACAACATCCTATTTACTAGTTCTGCGAAATTTCAAATCAACACTTTTGCATTTCAGAATGTTATTACTCTCGTCTTTATTTAAAAAATTAAGTATTAGTATCAATACTTTCAACTGTTGTTTGTTAATTTTTACAACATGATGTATACATTTTTAAACGACAAAAGAAACTTAGAAAGGAGTGACTTTTGGCGACTGAAGCACAGTACATCGCGCAATGATGAATGAAGACAGAAATCGCCAGCTATGATGGTCCGGCGGACATTTTTAATCCGACAAAAGTTTGTGAATTACGCTTAGCTGGCGCACAGGGGTGTCTAGATAGAAAGAGAGGGAGGAAGTAAAAAGGATTATGTTCTCTCTAATGGCTCCTATTCCCTTAGTCTTGCGCTTCACTCATCCGTTTCTTTTTTTTCATCCTCTCCCCCTTTAAGCCGCGAACATTCATTAAAAAAGTCTCCTCCCGAGAACTCCGGGGGTGAAGACCGAATACAGGAATGAAAATGGGACAAGAGGTTCGAGGAGGGCGCAAGGTGGACGAGAGAATTGGAGAAAGAAATTTTTTACTGCCTGCGGCATGAGACCTCCTTCGAGGACCTCCGTCGTCCTTACCCCACCCTCCAGGCTTCCTACCGTTTCTCACCCTCTCGCCTCCTCATCCCCACCTATTCGCGGTACAAAGCTGCGACCCCTTCGCGCATGCTGAGGCTGACGTTTTATACGACTGCGGGGTTGGTTGCACTAGAAATAATTACGCCAGCGTTAAGCGTGATGCCACCCCCTCACGATGGAAGAACCTCAGAGGGTGAGATCCTTATAACGGAGCAGATAAAGTCACCACGAATATTTTTGCACTTTATAATTTAGTGCGGCTTCGTGCATTTTTCATGTCACGGATATTCAGGGGTTTTCGGGTCAAGAAGAAACATGTAACCGAAATATATGTCCATCTATTTTGAAATGGACTAATGTAATCTATTCAGCTATTTAATTAATACTTGTAGCGTTATTAATAAAACTAATATCTAGTTTGTAGTAGTACAGTTACACTATTATATATATAAAATGAAACTAAATAAAAAAATACCATTACAAAATATGCATATATTTAGTAATGGTGTTTTTTTTTAAAACCAATATTAAAGTTATAAGTTTATGTATTATTTTTATATATATTTTAAAGTTACAATAAAGAAAGAATACGTTCAAAAATAATTTCATCTAGTTCGACATCATTGCTTTGCGAGCCAAGCGTCGTTGCGAGGCGATCGATAGAGGCGACCGCCATCTTCTTCGCGATCGTCCGCAAAAATCGGTGACTCGTTTTCCGCACGCCAGGCGGTTAGAGCCGCGGAATGTTGCCGCGTATTAGCATAACAAGATTCTCTCGTGCACGTAATGCGGGGGCGGCTGGGGACGCAGGACGTAGGGCGTACCGATCTGCTCCCTTTCCCCGCCCTTCGTAGATTTGCATGGCCCATTTAAATGCAATTTCTTTTCCCCCCGATCGAGGAATTACGTGAATACGCAATCCGTCCGGCCGCAAAGTTCGCGTGTACTTCCCGCCATAGGATTAAAGGGATTCGTGCTCGAAGAACTCGAAGACCAGGAGGAAAAGCGATTTTATAACCTTTTGGTGGAGACTCGGTTACCTCTCTATTGATACACTGACTGCTTCTATTCTCATTCCCTTTTAGCCAAAGTAGGGTACGAACAACCTCAACTGCAATTACTCTGGTCTTTTTTTCCTCCAAACAATTCTTCCGTGAATAAATCTCCACCTCTGCTCTAAAGATAAACTTTTCTGGATGGGAAAGAAGTTTATAATAATGGTCTTTAATTTCATACTTTTATGGAAATAATAGATAGATATTTTTAGCAGACGCTACTCAACACCTTGGGAAGTTTAGCATGCGAAAGTTAACAGATGAATAAATCTGATGTATAATATCTTGAGGAATAGTAATAGTTTGCTGTTTCTAAGTTCGTGACACGGCGAATTATATCCCTACAACAACAACACATATGCATTGCCTGACTTGGTGGTTGTAGAACACAATATTTGCTATTAATTAACAGCATCAAGTCCTCAAAGTTCCGATAGCGCTAGAGTTTGGTCTCCCAGCCATCACATTATCGCGGGAAATTCATTAATACTGAATATGATTAACAAACGTTCTTTATTAGGTTTCATACGAATCGATCTATGTTGTTGTCTTGGTCGTTTCATTAAAATAATAATAATAATAAATTGGTTAGTCACTGATGGGATATTATCGAAGTTCATGGCCAGGACCGTTGAGATTAGTCTCAATGTCCGATATATCGTAGGAAACCGGAACATCGCGGGACACCATATGCAGGAACGCGCGGTACGAGGAAAGTTACGGAAGTTGTTATTACTTTTAGCATCCGACCGGTACGGCGCACCAGCTGTATAATGCACCCACTACTGTCGCGCACGCACGCTTATACACGTAATAAGCAGTCTACCATGCGTCTCCAACTTTCTCTACTAGCCGCTGAAACTTTTTACGAAGGCTTTTTCAGATCTTGTAGACCTCGTTTCTATTAGGTTCTTACGATAAACCGAGTCGCTCGTCGCGCATCAACTGTGTTTTCGTAACCCAATAGAAAGAGTTTCGTACCACTGTTCACGAAGCATGTTCACCTCGAGTTCGTAGTTGCTTCGATAAAATTTTCATCGTACTCTTTCCAGAATTTCAAATTACTATTTTATTTTTAATCTTTTCTTGAAAGTATTTAATCTTCACTTTAAAATATTGAAGACTCTCGGCAAATGCGCCTTCCACTCAGGGACTTTATTGTAATATACATATTTAATTTTTACTCACTGTTTTATTTTTATCAAGAAGATAAAATATCTCAGATTTCTGGAAAAACTACATTACTGCATCATTGCTATTAATGAGTTTTGAGCAATAAAAATACAAGTAAAGAAGAAATATGTAGAAAATGAGAAAAAGCAACTTTTCGTAACATCATTAAAAAGTTATAACAAAATATTGCATTGTTTCTAAAAGTTTACTACGTTGAAATTCGAATCAGTTCTTGTTTATAAATCACTGTTTGTAAATACAACAATAAATAAAATACAAAGTAAACATTCGGAAACATGACATTTAATCAAATTTATCTTAAAACATGTAACATACAAAATAAATTGTAGAAAAAGTATGAAGGACTTTATATGATTGAAATTCCGTGAGGAGATTCACGGTATTGCTTAAATTTCTTGCCAGAGTTATGACAATGTCGCCTGTCAAGTATAAAAATTTTACTGAGGTAAATACCATTCAGTCAGAGGCATCCGTAGAGGTCACAAAGTCCGATTGACGATTCAGGGGAGACAAACGAGGTAAATGAGACACGTAATTGATTTCGCCGGCCATTCGCGACGTAATTAAAAAGCTTCCGATAACGTGGACCGGCTATTGTTACGCAATGAAGCGTGACTCACTCTCGTCAAGCATTGAAGTTATGCAGCGTTACAGTTCACAACGAAATTACGCCCGCTGAACGTCATAAGTTGCGAAATTTGCATTTAGCTCCGGCCTCCCGAGCTGCAAACTGCGCCACGCCGCGGATAATCGAATTGCGAATGCCTTTTCATCCCGCTAAACTATCATCGCTTATTTGCGTGAGCCATCTAAATTATTTTGCCTAGGTACTTAGCGTCCTTATATCGTTAAATGTATAAATGTTAAATGGCATTCGTAGGTTATCGATATTTCGTTTCGGCAAAGGTAAAAGTTTAAATCGTATTCATCATTCGAAATGAAGTTTAATCGCCAAATGGTTCAATTAAATATCAATTGGTTATTTTATCCTTTACTTTTTCGCATGTGACTGTGGATCGCAGACGTTTCCGCGCGAGGCGAGGGATTAAAATAGCTCTTATCTAAACGGACTTTTGCCGCTATTAAAAATACTGAGCAAATAATCGATTACACCGGAGCCGGACTGTGCGTGACAGTAACCTGATAGACAGGACGAGTGGGAAGAATGGGAGCTTCAAGGTAAGATTGAAAGCCGTAAAGAATAGTTCGCTAGTCGCACTCAGTGACCAAGCTGCTCTCTCGCACTGTCGGGAAGATTCTCCACGGTCCAATCATCCAACGCAGCTTCCTGATGGAACTGTCAATTGCAGAATTGTAGGCGAATGGCCCGTAATGGCTTTCCTGTAAATGCGAGCTCGGGGCTAAAAGCTTACAACCTGTATCGAGAGGATAAATATTCAAATTGACGCAGAGTGCAGGTTTTGGTAAATTTTATAATTGGAAAGAAAGCACATTATACTGTGTGAATCATTCAATCAGTCAGTTTTGTGCATGCCTACATTCTTCTTTAACGTTCCAATACTGGCAATTTGAACTAATGGAATGAATAATATCAGATAGAAATGTACAGCTGCTATTATTACGGTGAAATTGTCAATTTCGATGGATAAAATCGAGACAAACTGTGATTGCAATTTTCTCGATTGCGCATGCGAATTGAAATTTCTTAAAAGCGGAATTTGGATACCTCATTGGGAGCACCTTGTAGATGAGAAAGAGAAGACCCTGGCGTACAATTGCATTTAATGGCTCACGAAGGAGAAGCTGTAGACTTGCGAAGGCCGAGTTAAATGGAGTCGCGAGATTCGAGGCGGAAGTCGCCTCCCAAAGCACTTTGAGTGATGGAGTCTGGGGAGTAACAATGCGAGACGATACCTTAATCTCTCGATAATTCCTCGTTGACGTCCTTCCTTCAACTTTACCGTACGCGCGAGAATTCCTTGCGATATTGCAGGATTGCATCGGCAATGCGAATTTGCGTCATACCGAAGAGTATTTTACTTTTTGAAGAAATATGCTTAATTTCTCAAGAAATAATTGTGTCCTCCTCTGTATTATAAATAAGGAGGATTAATCAAAGTTAAAAATTAAACTTTAATCTAACAATAAGAAAAAAATTTGGCTGTGAAGCAAGAAGTGATAGAAAAGATTAAAAATGCAACTGTCCAAGTGAACAAAACAATTGCGGATTAATTCTTCCTCTCTCTCCTATTATCTCAAGTATAGTCACCGCAAAGTTAGCGACAAGTATCATACTTGGAGGGGATGAAGGGGTTAATGACACATTGAGAACTGGCGGAATGCGGACGCTCGGCCTTCACAAACAACTACATTTTTCCCGGGCATTTTCGCTAACGCGCGTGCAAACATGCGGAATCGTTCGCTGTGCGCGGAAAGAGCTGTTTCGTGGTTGCGCAAATTCCGCCCGCCGTCTCTCGCCGTTCGTTTTCGTTCCTCACAGTCACGCCCGCTACAAATTCGATTTACTTCGCTTTCCTCCCCTTGATCGTGGATCTCTTTGAAATTTCATTTCCCGTGTCCTTATCCCGTGACTTTTTATCACATTCAATTTTCCTCTTCATTTCGATGGGAGAAAAATTTAATAATATCATAAATTTGTAATTAAAACTAATAAAATGTGCATTTTTTTATATTGATGAAAAATGTGACTGCTTCTTCTCTTTCCTGATATGTGACAATATTTTTTATCCAATTCCTAATTTTTATGATCATGTGCAAAACTCCGTCGTACACTGAAAAAAAGACTGGTTATAACTACCAAACGTGAGTTAGTGAAATAGTATCAATTAAATATTTGGTCAATGTAACCAAAAATAATTTTACTTTTCTAAATATTTAGTAATTTATACCAGATTTGATAATATTTACTAAACATTTAGTAAAATAAAATTATTTTTGGTTATAATCAAAACACTAAGATATATAGGCTCGAGTGTGCTAAACGCTAATTTGTAATTACAAGAAGGTCATTACACCAAGCATAAAGGATGGGATGTATATATTGAAATTATTTTTATATAGAACAAAGTCTTATAATATTACGAACGCTGTACTTAGCCTTTTTCAATCGTCCAACAATTAATACATAAATCTTCGGTAATACGCTAACACTATTAGTTATATCAATAATTAATTATGCATCAGAGCTTCGAATTTTCAGTCACAAGTAGCTTAATCTCCGCAATCCGAACAGATACGTCGCAGATATGTGAACGAAC
>QKQZ01017174.1:0-11415 GCA_003595255.1 Solenopsis fugax | reverse complement strand
CAAACGATTTAAATTGGTCATTCCTTCAACCGGTATTTTTCTCCGGTCAAGTACATACGAATCCTATAACGCGCTTTGTGCCGTAAGTAGCGTTGCAGTCGATGTACACTGGGCATGTTCCACTCAATGCTTGTAACGCTAATGGAATCATTTCATCTTTGTTGTTTGCTAAATACTAAACAAAGACAAATAATGCTTACGAGCGTTAAGTGGAACGCGCTTACCAAATCTTTTTTTATAACATTTTTCCTTGGCTGCACTTCCACTCACTAGTGCAACACTCGGTGTAACGTGCTTCCTATGACTGGTGGCAGCGAACTTTATTTGATGTAGTGCAAGTTTTATGCAAAAAGTGTGATTTTGTTACATTGTCTCAAAGAGGCGAAGTTTTCATAACTCCGAATAAGTTTTTTAATATTTATTTATGATACTCTGAAAGAAAATTATTACGATACAATAATCGCTCCTACAGTTTATTTCCGGTAGCGGTCATCTTGGACTACCTATTAGGATTATACCCCTACCACCGCAATGCTCTTTCCGATTTCGACCTGTTCCGACCTCCATAACTTGAGATATATATTTCAGTGGTGATGGTTGGTGATGGTGGTGATGTCGCATATNACCTTAGGGGCTGCGCACAATAGGACAAATATTAAATATTAAATTTTACACAGGAGAGAAAGAGAGAAAAGATCTTTTCTCTCTTTCTCTCCTGTGTAAAATTTAATATTTAATATTTGTCCTATTGTGCGCAGCCCCTAAGGTAATTGACTCGGGACATTTCTGGTTGCTGGGACGTTACCAAAACGTTCGTAAACGATTTTGTTTAGCGGGAATATTGTTATCGCATTATCGAAGTATTAATCGAATTAATTTAGCAATTAATATTTTGATCAAATTTTTCATTTTCTGGCGCAATTATTTTAAAACTCGATAACAACCTGTAAAGTGATTAAAATAGATTAAGCTACTCATATAAGTATATATATGTATATGTGTGTGTGTGTGTATATATATATATATACATATATGTATAATGTATCTATAATTTTATGCATACAATACATATAAGTTACATATTGTCAAGTTCTTTGCTTATACTTGAAAATGCCAATGTAGTGTATGTATTCATTTGTTTATAAATGTATATTTAGCATAATCAAATATACTTATTGAATATATGGTTCTTACTGAATATTAAAAACACAAATAACATAGTTTTATTGGTTGCAAAATATAATAAAATAATTGGAGACATTTTTGTAAAATGTGGGCTGGGGAGGTAAAGAAAGAAGTTGCAACCTTGATGGTTCACACATACCCATTGTGTAAGGTAAATTGACATAATTATAATATCAAATCCTGATTAAGATCAATTTTACTCCTTTGTTTGCAATTATTTTTACTTCCCTTTATCTACAATCTGGGTCTTTTTTGTCCAACTCAAGTTTTACTGTCCTAGGATTTCAAAAAATTTGAAAAAAATTGAGAGTTACTCTTTTCAACATCTATATTACATTACCAAATAATTTTGTAATAAATGTTAACTTTTAATTAATAAAAATTGAAATTTAAACAATTAAATTTTTTTTAAAGTGAAATTTTGCTTGTACCAAAAAAGACCTAGATTGTAGACAAAAAGTTGAAAGAAATTCTCTCTAGCACAGTGACATGCCAGAGGATATGAAGCAGGAGGCCATAGAAACTTGTGTCACAGCTGTCGAAAAGTATTCAGAGAATTATGAGCATGCAGCTCGTATGATCAAAGATAATTTGGATAAAAAATTTGGGCCACCCTTCCAAGTGGTTGTGGGTGAAGCTTATGCATGTGCAATTACATATCAAGAGAAATCGCTATTATATATGTTTATTGGAGGTAATATAGCAGTTCTCGTATGGAGGACGGTTACAGGTTTTGGATGAATCTTACGTAAAAAATAAATATGTATTTTCAAATACTGTCATGTATATGAATTTTCTAAATATATATTATACATTGATCTTTACTTACAAAGGAGTATATTTTAGTGATCTTACATATTCTTATATACTGCCATATAATAAATTACTCCTGAAATAATAACAAATAATTCAGTAATCCATACCAGAGAAGATATTTCCATTAATTGTTACATTTTATATATCTAAATCAGATTATCATAATTTTGTTTCCAATATGTAAGATCCATTGACACCAATGCTTAACTTTTAACTTACTCTCTATCTTTTTCTAATTCTTAGAACTAGGAAAAGATAGAAAAATTAGTTATATGCAATGATTAAAATTAATCTACATTAATGCAAAGAAGCCTATGTGTGTTTAATTATAATAGTATAAAACATCTGTGACTTAAACGCAGATTGGACCCACATTTATAAGATATTAAAAACATTCTTCCTCTTGTAACAGTTTACATATATGTTTTACACACACACTCACATGAAAGTACTTTTTACATGACAATCAAATAAATATGTTAAATAAATTACAAATGGCAAAAGTACGTTATGCGGATTTCCATATGCATATTGCCAGATTGCCGGCACAATACATGTACAGAAGATGCTTCAATTGATAAGTTATTTCAAAGCCGTAACCTTCTCCGACGACAGTGTGCCACGACGCGCCGAATTTTTTATCCATCGTCTCCTTAATCATTCGAGATACACTCTCATAGTTATCTGCATATTTCTCTGCTGCAGTCACACATAACTCCATTGCCTCTTGTTTCATTTCATCGGTCATATCACATTTCTGTAAATGAATATTAATATTATTAAAAGAATTTTCATTATATATTCTATTAAAAAAATTTAAATACCTTGCACAAGTAAAAATATTTGTCATCTAAATAATTTTGCTAAAAATTTCTCAAAGTTTTTATAAATTTTAAATGAAACAAAAATTAATTTATTATAAATTCAATGAAATAATTTTTAGGTTTTTACTACGCTAAATCAAATTGGTGTTTATTCAAAACCCTGATAAATCTAAAATTTTAATTCAGTAATTTTGATTTTAAATCACAGCAGAATCGAATTTAATAAACGCGTAGCGAAACGCACGCTTCCCGTATTGATCAAACGTCACATTCGCATCTCTACACAGCGAAATCCAATAAATTATAATATAAAATACAAGGAGTATTTTACTCACTCTACAAAACGGATAGGTATGAAGAATTTTTACAACATCGTCCTTCCTCACTTCGGTCATTATTGCAATTTTATAAACAATATAAACAAATCCTGCCCCTCTGATGATGCTAACACTACTACTCCGCACAGTGGAACGGTTGCGGTGCCTCAGGCGCAGGTCAGTGAGTCATTTATGACAGAGAAGCACATTGTCATGATCATAAATTATTCGTCAACGAAATTTATGTTGCGCTAGTTTGATGAAAATATTCCTCGCCTTGCGTGGAGGCATGTTTTTACTATTATTTTTGGTTTAGTTTGTAGATGACTTGCGTGATACAAAGAGTTCATTTATAGAAATTTTGAAATCAAGTGAGTCAATGTTCCAAAGATATAAAAGAGAGGTTAATGTTTTAAATTCCAATTATTGACCAATATTAACCTTTGCTATTATAGATGTATTTTCTCATCCAAACACTAATTCAAATTTAACCCTTTGAGTCGTGTGATTTTTTTATGCATGATTACACTTCTATGGTGAGTTCTCTATAGAAACTACTTCAAGACAAGAATCAATAATGTAAATGTTTGTACCACTCAAAGATTTAATAGTTTTTATTATTAAAATTTTAATTTGCTTAAAATAACATTTAATAAGATTTTTTTTATTAAAATAGTATTAATTTAATTATTCTAACACCTTGCTATTCTAATATCTATGAAATGGAAAAATAATGTAAAAAATTGTTAGGTATGATTATGAATTTTCACTCAGAGTAGTCTATGTAAGAAAAATATGAATAGCATTCCAAGGTTAATATTTATTATGTTGGAAATTTATTTATTTCTGCTACATGATTTTAGGAAGAACTGTAAATTATTGAAAATAATCTACAATTGTTTGAACAATAATCTTTAAAAAATAAGCATATTTATTTAATTGAATAACATTTGTATTTATAATACGAAAGAATAAATTATCTGTATTTCGTTTATATAAGTGATGTTTTTATAGAAAATAACTGCAAGAGCTGAACTCAGGCAGTGAAATTTGAAAAAAATGGCATCAAGATTCAGTGGAGCGTTGCAAATTACAAATCTAGATGACTTTATAACTCCATCACAGGTACAATAATTGATATTTTGGATTAAATCTGATTTCTGTGCATTGTTTTAAATTATATTTGTTATAGGAGTGCATTAAGCCTATAGAAATGCAAGCGAATAAAAGTATAACAGGTGCAAAGATAAAAATACAATCGGATAATGCTCATTTAGCACTTAATGAAGTAAATATCCAACACTAATTGTTTTGCTAAAATAGTTCTATTGTAGCTTGAAACTTTTCATTAAAGTTTGTTTTATCATCCAGATTGAACAACCGCAGAAATTACAAAAAGTTGAAATCACACTTACCGACTGTTTAGCATGCAGTGGTTGTATTACATCAGCTGAGAGTGTACTAGTTACTCAACAAAGTCAAGAAGAATTACTCAGGGTGTTCCAGGAGAAAGTTGCTCAACAAGTAAAGAGAATAAATGTTACTACAATATATAAATGTTTTATACGATTTTTAAATTTATTTATAAAAATAAAGAAGTTATATATATTAAACAATAAGTTTGATCTCTTTGATTAAACTTTGTGCACATTTTCTCTTTTTCTATCTTGGAGGGAAAGATATACTGTGCAAAAAGTTCAATTGAAAAAAAAAGGCTGAACATGAAGATATCTATAGCAATATATAGAGAATTAGAGATATATAATTTTAATTATTAATTCTCTTTTACAAATATAATTTATTAAATTCTAAAGGTATCTACAATATTTGTTTCTGAAACAATCAAAAGATATATTTTTTAATATTCTGTAAACATTGTTGGCTCCTTTTCTATGTACGAGATCGTTTGTGTTTGAGTTTATTATTTATTACTTTATCAAATATAAAAAAATTCTTCAATAACTCTTACATATATTTTGACATCTGTAGAAAGTATTTGTACATTGTTTATTTAAAAAAATTGTATTTAAATGTTATAACTAATTACATACTCTTAGTTTTTTAAAGAAAACAAATGTGCGAATTATCTCATTGTGTATACGGAGGAATAATTTATCTTATTTATTAATCGTAATATATATTTTATATTATTGCAGAATGTAGGAGGTACAGATTCCAAATATATAATAGTAAGTCTATCGGTGCAACCTGTGTTGTCATTGGCACAACGTTATGAACTTACCCCTGAGCAAGCTCTCTCTAAATTGGCAGGATTTTTTTATCGATTGGGAGCTGATGCAGTATTAGATATGACAATGGCTGATGATTTTGTTTTATTGGAAACCGCCAAAGAATTCGTCGAGCGTTATAAAACTAGTAAGGAGGGCACGAAAAATCAATTACCAATGTTGTCCTCTTCGTGTCCAGGTAAAACAAATATTTATGAAGACAATCATCAATTTAAAATTTATAATATTCTTGTTTTTATGTTAGGTTGGGTGTGTTACGCTGAGAAAACTCATGGAAATTTTATATTGCCTCATATAAGCATCACAAAATCACCTCAACAAATTATGGGATCATTAGTAAAGTACCACTTAGCTGAAATTATGAGTCTATCGCCAGAACAAATATATCATGTAACTCTAATGCCCTGCTATGACAAGAAGTTGGAAGCTTCCAGAGAAGATTTTTACAATCAGCAGAGAAAAACGAGAGACGTAGACTGTGTTATAACATCAAGTATATACATATATCCATATTTCTATATATGTTAAGGCTCCTGTCTACTAGCCGCGGCCATATTGAAGTCGTAACGTCAGAAGCGTGAAATTGTGTGAAATGGCACGTAATTTTGTCGCACGTCCCATTTGTAAATAAAGCCAATTTGGATAAAACAAACTAATCAGATGGCTTTAAAACACTTGTAAAAATGGGTCAAGACTATCCTTTTTCCGCCTAACAGTCAGTAAATAGTCGTGAAAAGCCCGTAAAGTCAAGTCTATTCAGGCAGGAAAATATGCAGTTTGACAGCTGCTGAAAAGAGGGAGAAATATGCTTTTACGTACAAAATTCGAAGCTGCCTTTAGTCTTGACCCATTTTTACGAACTTCATAAATACGAGACAAGTCACATTTCACAATTAAACACTTAATAACGAAATGGCATGTACGACAAAATTTTGTCGTCAACACGTCGCTTTTCATTGTCTATGAGCAGTGCTGCGCTTAGATAACTTAAAATTTATCTAGATGAAGATAAGTTACGTGTAAATATATCTTAGATAAGATAAAGATGATTTAATTTTAATTTATCTAGATAAAAGATAAAAATTTATATAGTTTTATCTAGATAATTTTCAGATATCATTATTGAACAAAAAACAATTTAGGATATGAAATATGTTCATATTTTTATTTCTAAATCAATATTTTTAAAAACAAAAGTTCTTCAAGTAATTATACTAACAAAAAATATTTCTCGTTAAATTTGACTCAAATAAAACTCAAAATTAAAAATAGGAGAAATATATAAATATAATTCATTATGTAATAACTGACAAAATATCTGGTAAGTTTTCGAATTTATAATTTTGGGGCAATTTTTATATTGTACTACTGTTGATCTGAACTGCGTTTCGATATATATTGCCAGTACTAAAAATCTATAGTTTATTACGTACTTATCTATAGATTTTCAGTACTGGCAATAAATTTTGCAATTTTTGAAAAAAGCTGTTAGAATAAATGGTAATTTGGAGGTTGAGACTAATCACAATACTTCATTCTCGTTATTCGCATTATCTTAGATAATTTAAAAAAGATGACATTTTTTTATCTAAGATAAAGATGAAGATAATGTACATTATAATAATCTAGATAAAGATAAGATGAAGTTATTTCTTTAGATGATTATCTAGATAATTTTATATAGATAACGGCAAACACTACAAGTTCTAATTTTGTCCGCGATGGAATGTCGCTACCGTCAACGCGGAGTTCTCAGCTATTAAATATAAATAATGGTATCAATTTTATATTTTTCAGTTGAATTAGAACAGATGCTGAATGAAGACGGTTTAGTATTAAACGAAATAGACGAAGGTGAAATTAAACAACCATTTGGTTCCTACAGCGAAGAAATTGGAACTAAATTATGGTGTCATAGTGGCTCAGGATCAGGTGGTTACGCGGACTTCATTTTTCGTTACGCAGCAAAGAATCTTTTCGACGAGGATAATGTCACAGTGAATTTTAAAAGTCTTAGAAATCCTGATTTTCAGGAAGCAGAATTGAAGAGAAATGACCAAGTGTTGTTGAAATTCGCTATTATTAATGGCTTCAGGAATATACAAAACATAGTTCAAAAAATGAAAAGGGGCAAATGCGTTTACGACTATGTCGAAATTATGGCATGCCCGTGTGGTAATTATTGTTTTGTTTAAAATAGTGTATTAACGCGATGCATGTGATAAATAATTAAACTTAATGTAATTACTATTATTAGGTTGCTTAAACGGCGGGGCGCAAGTGAGACCCGACGGAAACGTTCAACCCCGAGAACTTGCATCAACATTGGAAAATATGTATCGTAAACTTCCGCTAAGCAAACCTGAAGAAAATAAAGTAGTACAGAATTTGTACAAAACTTGGCTAGGAGGAGAACATACAGACAAAGTTAACGCGTATTTTAATACACAGTATCACGAAATACAAAAAATGAACACAGCACTCGCAATAAAGTGGTGATGTAAACAATGTTTTATATATTAGGACTTTGAATAAGTTCTCGCTGTTTTCCAACAAATGGCGTTACCAGAACTGCGTGCGTGTAGTTTAAGATGGTAAAGCATCTATAAAGAAGTACTATAAGCAAGCTTGAAATTCAGTGTATGTCATTGCGCCGAAGTATAAACAACTTTTTTTTCATAGTGTTAAACATGTCGAGTTTCGTGTCAAAAAAAGAGCATTTGCGGGGAATTTTACTGCACTACTTTATTAAAAAAAAATTTGCAGCTGAAGCACACAGAAGAATTCTTGTTGAGACTTACGGCGATCATGCTCTGTCGGAAACAACATGCAGAGATTGGTTTAGACGCTTCAAAAATAATGATTTTGATGTTAAAGATAAAGAACGTTCTGGCGCACCGAAAAAGTTTGAAGACGAAGAATTGGAGGCATTACTTCATGAAGACTCATGTCAGACGCTAGCTGAACTTGCAGAATCATTAAGAGTTGTTTTTTACAACTTTTTTTAAATAAAGCATCAAGTTTCACGAGGACTTATTCAAGGTCCCAATATATTATATATATATATACTTGTATATCATAATTGTACAATATATTTTTTTTGTATAGTAAGTTCATTGGCTGATTGACTCTTTATTTTTGCAGTATAACAATAAAAATAAATAAATTATTACTAATTATTTGACGCCCACTTAAAGCCATAACTTAAATATATACCAGCATGTGATATAAATAAATTTTACGCTCATATATATATATATATATATGTATGTCTTAATATCACCTTATATATACATAATAAATTACATTATAAAACAAATTACAAGCACATTTATTGTTAAAAGTTATGAAACCTAAAATGCATCATAATTCCATATTACAAGTGTGTTTATACAAGTTTTTTAAAATGACATGATTATCACATATAAATAATATCACGGTAGATATACACATAAATATCCTTTCATACGAGTAGCTATTGTTTAAATACGAGTTCTTTTCTTATTACACGTTAACTTTTAATAAAGCAATATCTTCCTTTTTTGAATACAACACTATATATCTTACATATGTTATTTCTTAAAATGCATTGTTATACATTTGTTATAAGAAATATTTAATATACATAATATACGAATGATTCTTTTCTTATAAAATATAAAAATAAATACAAATACCACACTTGTGTCAACACATAGATACGAATAAAATTATAATTGCAAAAAATGCTCAGTGAAACACTTATTATGTGTAATTTCTATTATGTTTCAATTTCTCTTTGTTCTTTGTTCTTATACAAGTTCAAGCCTTTTCTTGTAATAATTACAATCACCTTGTCTTAAATTTGCAACAATGGAATGAATAAACAATTGAGTGGAGCATGGTGGTGTAGCTCCAATTATCTAGAATTTTTATTATCTAGGAATTCTTCATTTTCATTTAATTCCTTAGATTCAGATTTTTTTAAATCTATATCTGGGTATCCGTCCTCAATATACCTAATAGAATCATGATCCACGTTATTGTCATCTTTATTTTCACATGTATCTATTAACCATCCTTGATTGCTATCAATTTCTCTAGAAACAACAAGGAATAGTTCCTTCTCCTTGCTATCTATCTGATCCTTTAGATATACGAGTAAATCGTTGTCCTGATGTAAGAGAAGATATAGTTAATATCACATAAAATATATGGAAATACTTCTGCATTTCATTACATCCAACAACCTTTCCTATTAATTGCGGTGAGTCCAGTTTTGAATCAAGATTATAAAAGGCACCATGTATCTTTTTCAGAGCGATCCAATGTCGTCGCTTCAAAGGAAGTAGCACAAAACCTAATTTGTATTCAGTTGGGACATTAAGTATAAAACCTTCAATGTTGTCTAAACAAAGACACTTAGGATCCCTAAGAACGAATAATTAACAAACTTTTATTTACAATCGTAATTTATATAATTAATGGTATTTATGTTCTCAATAGTATCTACGACTATACAGACCTACGTTTGTCGAACCATACAGCTTCACGTCCTCTTCTTTGGAGAGCAGCCATAATAACATTAATGTCATAGTTTCCAAGTCCTAGTAATGATTTATGAGGATTGATCCATACATCGGGACTTAGACTGTAACAGATTTGATCTAATTCTTGTTTGCTAAATCCTCGCTCTTGAAACAAGTTGTTCAACGCATGTAATGCACACAACTCCTTCACCTACAATTCAATTTGTAATCTTAGCTACAGTGACAAATTAAAAAAATTTTTTCAAAATAGCATAAATATATTTCCATCTATCAATTATCTAGTTACACTGTTCACTGATACATGTAAGTACTATATCAATAACAGTTAATTTGATATGCTCAGTAAGAATATTAAGCAATTTAATATTGATATAGTATTTAATACGCAAAGTGCTCAGTGTAAACTAGGTAAATGTTCAATTAATAATTGCTTCGTGTTGTATACCCGATGTGACAAGTTTTCTATACAAGTGCAACATAAAGATAATCTATGAAAAATGTAACATTAACAAATTACTTGTCGTTCATGATATATAGATCCAGTCATATCAGTCGCTGTGCTCGCAACCATCGCAACTACATAGTTTATTCCGCTGTCAGTATAAAGGCGTGGATTAATCTGTCAGTACTCTACAAGGAAAAGTACCTTCAGGAAACTGTATTTAATAGCGAATAACCAGCAAGTTACCGGACTTGAACCATCAAATGACACTTCAATAACTCACGACATTCCAGCTATTACAATAAATCAATGCTCGCCAAATATGCGATACATGTCAATTAAATTAGACGAAAAGAGCATACAATAATACCATAGAAAAGTATAATGGTCACAAATTCTGTATCAAAACGTTCTGTTGATACGATCACGATCGTAGTTAATCGTAGTTATCAGTTATAAAAGCTCGAAAACCCACAACATACAGAAGTGATGGGTCAATTCCAAGTGATGACTTCGATACACGGACACTTTCAACTTCTCATTAGGCCTGTTCTTTTTAGTTGAACTGACTGCACTAGTTCACAGTTTATCTTCTTCCCTTCCCTTTCATCTTTCTTGTACTTACGTGAAGGGAAGAAGATAAACTGTGAACTAGTGCAGTCAGTTCAGCTAAAAAGAACAAGCCTATTGATTAGTCTAGTTTATATTAGACCAAATATGGTGGAACTAGCGGTAGCTTTCAAAATAAATAAATCATTTTTTTTCTTTAGATAAAAGTACTTTTCACTTAAACCCAACAGTACTAACGTTTTATTTAAACTTAAATATATGTCTGTTTTTCTAAATAAAGCCAGACATATTTAATAACGCTTTCACAGTACAATAGGTTTTAACCCAACCCGAGTCAGGTTAATGACGTCACATTCTTTATTTTAAGTTCTGATTGGATGATTTCAACGCAAGCGTCTCAAGGGATTTATTAAAGCTGAGTTCCGTAATGCCTGGTTTATGCTTCGGTCTTAATCTTAATCTTAAGAGTTGGCAACGTAGAAT
>QKQZ01017173.1:0-10454 GCA_003595255.1 Solenopsis fugax | reverse complement strand
AAATATAAAAAAATTATCTTTGTTAAATATAATAATTATTATAGCTACAATTTTTTTAGAAAATGAGTTTTCATTGATTCATCGTTTCAAATTACTTTTTTGATAGCATATTGTGAGTAATAACACACTAACGTACTGATAAAGCTATTTTTACATTTTTTATTTTTATTTAACAATTTTAATATTTCTGGCGGTTCTTTTTTATAATTCAACATTTTACAATTACGTTTTTCTTATAATTTAACATTTTATTTTTTAACTCAAATGTATGCGTATATAAGCATATCATAATAAGAGCAGCATGTTTTCTAGCATGTTTTCAATATAGATATCTACGAGGAGCGTAACGCAGAAGATTAGCTTTTGTCGCATGTTGCTACGTCAATTTTTCAGTGACGATATAACATTTTGAAAATGCAGCACACGTGCGGCATTCATAAAAGAACGCCGTTTTTTTGTAGGTATATATTTTTAACAGATACGCTAATACATTGCTAAAAAACAGTGAAAAGTGTTTACAAGCCCTTTGAAATACGATATGCTGCCGTCAAACGCGCGCGCAATTTCGCTCTTAGATTGAGATTACGGGTCGGTAAAATTGCAAATATTTTCGTACAGAAAAATCGCAGCGAGATGATCTTGGTCTTATTAGAAAGCTAAAACTCTAGCGCTTCCAATAAAATTATTTGCCTCGAATAACTGGCTCGTGATATATCGTTGATTATTTACGAAAGTAAAATTGATTTCTCGAGAATCGAGAGAGAGAGAGAGAGAGATCTTCGGCTTTAAAATAAAAATTACTGTATAAATTAAATTATATTATTTTGACTTAAAAATGGTTGAAATGGTTTAAAATAAAAACTGTACATTATTGTACATTATTGCATATTTATAATCATAAACCAACTGTTTTATCTTCTTTTAATAAGAAGTAAAAAATTTAAAAAAATTTGCAAGTTTAATTATATATGTCGAAACATTAAAAATTTTTATTTTACACGCTCATATAGCACAAGTTGTATTTAGATAATTGTAATTAAATAAATTTTAATATTGTCTTCTTTTGTTAAATAAATTGTTTAAACTAATATAGCAAAAATATAAAAATAGCATTAATGTGATATATTTTTTCATTAGTAATTATATTTCACTGAATGTTAAGTAAGCATATTAAAAAAATTTCAATAATTAATATATAGTATAAAGTTATCTAATAAAAATCATGTAACAAGAAAATGTAAATAATTAATTTATCTCTTTCTCTTTATCCCGAAAATTTTTCACAAATTTTAGACTACTTGTACATATTGTAATTACTATTATATTGCGCAACAAGACACTAGAATGTATCAGTAAATTACCAAATCGGTTAATAATTGAAAGCAGTAAGCTTTGTTATATGAGCTTTATGTATGTGCATTCTCGTATGAATGGATAGACAGATTATACAAGTTCTATAAATGAACATATAAGCTAATCAATATTGTAATTATTACCCGTATCGAATTTTTTGAGTTTTCAAATAAATATTTAACAAAATAATTACATTTTTTCTTTTCTTTGCGGTCCGAAAAAGTTTTCTACTCAAGTATACATTTCTATTAACTTTCAAAAATAAAAAAAATTTTTTTCTGTATTTTCTTCCAACTTTTATTTGAATCTTCAAATAAATTGATTAAAACAATTAAAATAATAAGTAATGAATTATTTACCTCGAAATTATACTTCGCTGTAGTCCAATGCCTCACAGGCTTCCATTTTCTCCTTTGTTTCTTTTTTATGTTTGCACATTTTATGTTTACTCATTTACAAAAACACGCTTAATTATACGCACGTATTAATCACTCGAATACCCTAGTATCACGCGATGCAATTAATTACGCTGAATTGATAGTTAATTAAGACTCGACCATTCGAAAATATATTATCGGAATTCAATATTGTGCGTAATATATACATTTTGAATGTCAGTCCAACAAAAACATTTATTAGTAAATCGATATATTACGATTTTCCGTTACGAATCACTCAATCTAACGATCTCTGTATGATTATGAGCGATAGTTGAACGCGGCCCAGAGGCGGAGCTCGATCGAAATATCGAACGATCGCCACGTGGCGCATGCGAGGGATTATGAGCGAGAGTTCTGTTCGAAGTTAGCGAGAGATCGCTTCGGCTTCTTCTTCACTCGCGAGCTTGCGATATTCGAGCGATTGGTAAACAAAGACAGGCACTCGCGTTGATAAAGACGCGCGACCGCGAGCACCGTAGAACTCGAAAGACTGATCGTGAATTTGCACATAGCCAAAATGCGTGTTATTGCTCCGAATTCTCAGCGAAGAAGCAAGAAAAAGAAACCGGAAACGAACGGCTGGTAGCCTGAGACTCGCGCAATACCGATAATCGCCAGCGCTCCCTTTACGGATATAATCCGCGTCGCGGTGAGATATAGATCAAACTAATCGATCACGCGAGCTGATCGTTCTAGGGGATGGCGCCACCTCGCGATTTAGGCGAATCGCGAGAAGGATGTTACCGCGCGTCAAGACTTCTTTGGCCGTGCCCGAACAGTATTATATATAATTTCAAAATAAAGAAATAACTATTGTCCCTTAAAATAATAACAACTTTCACTATGAAATGTTATTTTTTTTATACTGCACTGAAAAACTACAGATTAAGACGTCTTTAAGACATGTTATTTATTTTATACTGCNCTTTAAGACATGTTATTTATTTTATACTGCACTAGTTATAACTACCAAATGTATAGTGAAATAGTATCAATTAAATATTTGGTCAATGTAACCAAAAATAATTTTACTTTTCTAAATATTTATTAACTTATACCAGATTTGATAATACTTACTAAACATTTAGTAAGATAAAATTATTTTTGGTTATATTGACAAAATATTTAATTGATACTATTTCACTATACATTTGGTAGTTATAACCAGACTTTTTTTTCAGTGTGCAAGTAAGAGTCATTTTAATAAAAACAGATTGAAAGAAATTTACAGACATGGTTGGACAAAATCAAAATTGTTGCTTCCTTCCATTTAAAATATGTCCTAAAATTTTTCCTGGGTATTAAGACTATTTTACCTATCATTTTCAGATTCAGCAAGTGAAATTGAGTGAAAAAAAGATGAACCTAACGATTCTCGTAATTTACAAATTTCCTGAAATGCATATACTGCTTATATAATTTTTATCAACTGATTATAAAAGATACTTTAATTTAAAGTTTTTAATTTAGCATCAGATTTATTAATTATTTTTATATGGAACAGTCAAGTATAAAATTTTTTCCCTGGCTAAGGTGTAATTTTTTACCAACAATTTTTACAGTATTTGGAGAAAAACGGATAACAGATGCTTGTTAACATTATTATTATTAATTTGATTATCAATTTGATATAGTGATATTACTTTTCTTGTTTACAATTGTGTTTCAAGAAAATTTATTCGACGCGCAGTTCGATAAACTTAAAAAAAAAATACAAAATTGTACAGGAAATATTAGCACAAAGTTCCAGCTGATCGAATAAGGCCTGTCTTTAATTAATTGTATTTTCACATGTCAGTTTATATTCTCTCATCAAATTTTTATTAAAACGAGAAATTAAATAATTTGTAACACTTAAAATTAAACATTAAATATAAATTCGCCAATATCGTCTAGTTACTATAGTCTATGCAATAACGGCATACACTAAATTAAAAGATAAAGTTAGCTGAGCGGAGTTGTTCGTGTTATAAAATTTAAATAACGTGTAATAAATTTATAACTCACGTAATGTTATACTCTTGATATTTATGTGCTAAAATTTTTTATTTGAACTTTATTTCCAAAATTTATTAAGAGATATTAAGAGATATATTTATTATATCTATATATTAAATATAAACAATATTTTACATTTCCAGTTTGTATAAGAAAATAAAATAAAAGTATACTAATAGAAGCTATTTTGTGAACCAAATTCACATATGTTTGATAGTAAAAAAATTAATTAGCATCATGTGAAGACTGATGAACGTAGACGGGGCAAACAGCGAAGCAAGAGCGTGCTCGGACTGATCGCGAATTCACCGTCGTTATTTCTAGGAACAATCTTACTGCGTTTCCCGCAATTTCTGAGAATGTGCGTGTGCATAATAATATTTTGCAAGTGCACGCAACGCAGATCGCGAGATAAAGGGGCACGTCCAGCGGGCCGAATGATCGATTTCGCGCCGTTAAGACGTCTTTAAGACATGTTAATATTGGGCGTTTCGACATTGCAATTATACAACAGCATACAACAGCAAGTTTACGAAAGTATATTTATTAATCAGATAAAGATAATTATGGCACCGACAACAATCGCGCCTGCTACTCTAGATGTATTAAAAATATTCGTGTTTGGCTACCTTTGTTATCTAATAAATATATCTCTTTAAATGGCAAGTATCCCGTTATTCGAATTACATCACAGATGGTACCAGAAAAGAAAAGAAATATTAAAACAAATTAAATAGAAGATGGGTCAAGCCAAGACAGTCATAGCAAGATCTTAGTGCTGAAATAATATTTCATATGTGGTTTTTTTTTAACATACAGTTTAGAATTCAATATTATTTCAGCACCAAAATCTTGCTATGACTATCTTGGCCCATCTTCTATTTAATTTGTTGTATACAAATCACAGTCTTGAATCTTTACAGAAATGTAAAAAATATAAATTTCTGTTCATGCTTTAACAATATCAATGTTCTTTATGCCAAGAGAATACAAAAAAGAGAAAGAGAGATCAGAAATCTCTTGTTGGTCAATATGGTGTTCGCACTATTGATTATAGCTTTCTCTCTAACGCTCGCTTTCAAGAAAGACCGCCCGGATACTTTGTCTTTAAAGCTCTCCGTGATATCCGGCCGGTGTTATTGACGATAAAATTTATTTATCGGTGTAATTTGCTGGTCTATCCTTTCCTAAGCTAGTAAACACGCGGGATCTACGAGTATTTTTATATTACAGACGCTTTGCCTGATATACATCGTGCGGTGAATATTATTCACTTTTATCAGTTCTACCATCCTCTCTTTACTCTATTCCGTTTTTAATAGAAACTGTTTACTCCTGAAATTTCACTGAAATATATATCAAACCATATATTTATGTGTCAACTTTAGGAAGTTGTTAGCTGCCTGCCGTAACTTTCTGGTCGAGAAAAATTGAAAGATCGGTTCTAAGCGTATGCGCGCGTCATGAACAACTATGCAGAATACTCTAGATTTTACTCGTTACTGTATGTATCGATTTTCTATGCGAACGCGTATCACGAATCACGCCTGCGGATTACTGGCGTGCCGCGAATTCGGCGTTTATCCGATGGCACGACGGAAAAAAGCCGGGCCGTTCGGTGCCGCGGAAGCCATTACACAGATAGTCTATTCGAAGGAAGCCAATAGATCAGGGGGAAATGGGTTAGAGCGCCGAAAAAGTACATCCAGCGTCGATGCCTCCGGCCGCTTTCGCGGCCGATAGATCACCAGTCTAAGTGCACTAAATGTCCCTTCCCCCGTTCGCCAGTTATTATGCGGCAAACTGCAGTGGCTTTTTCACGCTGTGATACATTTATCATGCCCGACGCCATTGCCAGAAGGCATGTAAAGGGTGCGTCGTGTTTGCCGAAGGAAACCGCGTGCGAAACAGTCTTGACACGCTCGCCCACACAATACGTTGCGTTAAGCATATATACTAGCGGAGATGTCGCCAGATACATAGAGTAATTAACTATATTTGAAGTTTCTCGGCTTCTCTCGTACAGAACGGACGGATTATGGACGGCATTGAAATCTCGACGGTGAGAAATTTCTCACCGTCGTTTCACTCTGTGAAAAAATTTCCGTTCGAAAAAATTTCGAGCTGCGGAACGCGTTTCCATAAAGTTGGTATAATTACATTTTTTTTTCTGAAAGTAACAAAAAAAAAAATAATTTTTCCGTGGCTCTTTCGCTTCGAGCAGAGAGTTAATTTGTAACATGTCCTGCCGTGCGGCGTTTCTCATCGCGCGAAGTTAAGAGATCGTCGCGGTTGAACTTCCACGTCACTGGGGAAAAAAGTTATCATAGCTCCCAGGATAGATTTCCATACTGAAGCGCAGATGAATGACGGGCAAATGGTAGCGGCGCGGTGGACGCCTGCTCTATGCTATCCCTCGAGCTTACCGCGATATAGAGCAGCAGTGCGTGGTATTACATACGTAATTGATGCTCGGCTATTTTTCCCGCGATAATGTATCGCGGCGTTGCGCAGCGCAACTCCGTCTGCGTGAGGCGTTACATTGTAACTAATGCGTCACGATTTTTAACGCGCGCGACTCGACATATCGCCGCTTGGCGCGACATTTTACTCACAGCGGGATGTTGGCTTCATATCTTCCGTTGAATGCCGCGCGAAGATCGGGATCCTGTGGAGTTTTTGTGAACGCGTCGTTTATAATTTTATCTGTAATTTTTGTGCATGTAATAATAATAATTGTAAGATAAATAAACATCCAACTACTTTTTTTTTTTAATTCCATTTTATTATCTAGATTCTTTCCTTTATTTTTATTATTACTTAACGTAAATTAATTTTCGAATAAATATAAAAATAGTATAAAAATAGTCTAAAGGAGGTAAATCACTTTTCCAATAACTATAATAAATTTATTTACTTAATTACATGGACAATTATATTTAAATGTACTACATTATAAAATTAATTAAATTATATATATATATATAATTTATTATACATGTAATTGATTAATTGTATATAATATGTATATATATTTAATATGTATGTATACACACATACTTATATTTATACGCGCATAAATATTGTTAAAAATTGAAACATATTTAAGTATAAAAAATAAAAATAAAATATTAAAGAATTATTTCTACACTATTTTATATTCAGATTATTATTACATGATGAATAATATATACGGATTATACGATATAAACATTCCATGATTTTAATGCTATCATATTCGAATATATACATATTATAATGTCCGAATCGTCACATTAATTCATTGATCCAAATTCTTTTTATCGTTTGTAAGTATTATATACGCCTATATTTTTCATATTTCTTGTAGTAGATAGTTAAAATACTCGCACAAATGAATTTTGTAAATTCTATTCTTTGAATACTAATAGTCAGATTATTCAGATAATTAAAATTTCTAATTTTAAATAAATGAACATTTTAATTATTCTGCATAATTTGAATAGTATACCATCCTTACTTGCAGCTATAATAAAGAGATTATACAACATACGTAAAAGAATGAATGCACCGATATAAAAGAATTCGGTCAGTAGTTCATACTGAGATAATTACTAACTGAATAAATATATTTTCCTTCTTAACCATGATAAATTTTATTAAAAATTATTATAGATTTTTTATCTTTACTTAATTTATTACGATATTTCAATAATCAATTGTAATTATGTCACGATGCCATACTTCCACACAGTATCACATATCGTATGTTATCAAACGTGTTATACCAGATATGCTATAGAGAAATATTGTGCGACGGTCGAAGAGAACGTGTTGATCTTTGCCAGAACATAAATATTGATGTATAGATCGAATCTGTTCGTTAGTTAAATCGCATTGCTGTAGGTACTTCTAATTATAATAATAGAGACTATGTTTATAGAATAAATTCACGTACATAAAAGGAGAAATATAGTAATGTAGTTAATTTAGTAGCATGAACTATAAAAAGCACGATTCAAAGAAACTTTTGGATGTCGGACTTATGTAAATTATTAGAACACATAAATATTGATGTATAGATCGAATCTGTTCGTTAGTTAAATCGCATTGCTGTAGGTACTTCTAATTATAATAATAGAGACTATGTTTATAGAATAAATTCACGTACTTAAAATGAGAAATATAGTAATATAGATAATTTAGCAGCATAAATTATAAAAAGCACGATTCAAAGAAACTTTTGGATGTCGGACTTATGTAAATTATTAGAACACATAAATATTGATGTATAGATCGAATCTGTTCGTTAGTTAAATCGCATTGCTGTAGGTACTTCTAATTATAATAATAGAGACTATGTTTATAGAATAAATTCACGTACTTAAAATGAGAAATATAGTAATATAGATAATTTAGCAGCATAAATTATAAAAAGCACGATTCAAAGAAACTTTTGGATGTCGGACTTATGTAAATTATTAGAACACATAAATATTGATGTATAGATCGAATCTGTTCGTTAGTTAAATCGCATTGCTGTAGATACTTCTAATTATAATAATAGAGACTATGTTTATAGAATAAATTCACGTACTTAAAATGAGAAATATAGTAATATAGTTAATTTAGCAGCATGAATTATAAAAAGCACGATTCAAAGAAACTTTTGGATGTCGGACTTATATAAATCATTCGTGTATTCGTGTATATTTACTTATATTATACTTATTATTCGTCGTCAATTATTCGTAATCGTATCGCGGCAGTCACCCGCGATATCTTAAAAAATCGAATCCTCGTACGGTCGTTAACCCGTTAATGCTTTTCTAAGCACACTTTTATAGCATAAATAACCTACTTCGCGGTACGTGACGTGCTAGTCGTCACGTCGCATAAATGCATGGAGATGGAGTAGCATTTCGGTTACGCCAGCCATAAATGCCATAAATGCCAACAATCCGTATCGATCTCTATAAACTTTTCTCTCGATGCACCGACAGAACTGACATTGACGTCCAAGTTCGTGTCGACTTATTCATATACCACACATGTTCATATATACTCCGTCAAGTTTCTGTCAAATGTACCTTCGTACACGCGAAATGACAGTGCACAAAAAGTCTTTTCATGTTTAAAGAGTAATAGACACGGGTATTCATCGTTTCAAAATATTCAAGTCAATTTATATTTATAAATGTTGAAAATTATAATGGAATCCAAATAAAATTTTCCTGAGGCCGCCTTCACATTTTTATTGTATCGCAATTTTAAATAAAATAAAAATTTAATTATGACTACTGTGGACATTACAGCTATCCCTATCATCTCCATTATTAGGTGACGAATTCTAACAATTGCTTATGCAATTATTCATTTAATGGAGTTAATATATCAATACACAATAGCTGACAATTGTTATAAGGCATTTTTACTTTTAAGCACTTTGAAACTTTTTCAAGATACATTTTAGCATTTAATTACACATACTTCTTCGTTGTTTTTAAACTTGAGCATATTATCACACGAAAGTATGTTCATTCGAGTGTTTCTTTGTTATTTAACTTTTTATTTAACCGTATACGAGTTATGCAAAGTTAAACAATAACATGGGATTTTGTTAATATGGCTTTTTAAGGAAAATATTTCTTCGATAAATCGATTGTGCTCTGGAGGGCTGTGTTCAGAAACTTTAGAGATATCATTTTATATTGTTTAATATTAAATAAGGATAAAATGATATCTCTAATGTTTTTGAACGTAGAAAAATTCTAAATGAAAATTTAAAAAATATAATTTTGTTACAAAATACTATGTTTTGTAAACTAAACCAATTTTTTAAATTTATTTTTGTGCTAGCCATATTACTATCATTTTTCTCTTCCAGTAATTCTGCAGTGCATCACATTTTTCAATTAAATCACGTCTTAAGTAATAAATATTTCATTACTTTTAAAGAATCTAGAATCTACTAAATCATACTTTGACGAATATAATCGTTAAGTTTCAATATAAAATATTGATAATTAACAAAGTTAATCAATAAAATGAAAATGAGTGCCATATTACTCTCTTCCCCTCTACTTCTTCATTTATAAACTTCTATGAAGTTGATCGTATACGATAATCAATGCGTTTGGTCTTCAACATCGCGCGTAACAACTGAAGATACTTTACGAGTGAAACATGTAAGGGCGGTAGTTACGACGGTAGTTGCACGGTGATTAGGTTTTATTACGTAGACGGCAGAGGGTGATTGGTGGCGAATGCCAGTAATAAAGGAAATTGGTAATAATTTTCGTGTAACGCGCGCGTCGGCAAAATGAACGCTGGGTGATGATAAGCATAGACGATACTTCCGAATTGCCTGGCTCGTCTTCCTTTGTTCTCGCGCACGAACGGAATCGACCTCGTCGAGCCTATTCGCAGCGAGTGCTCCATATTTCACGTCTCACACGTCTGCTCTTTCGAGGAAAATAAGCATATTTATATTGCTCCTGGCTGTAATACTCCGCGAATCACGGTCACGATAATCTTCGAGGCAGCGGGGGTTAATGGCGTTACTACGAGCTAAAATGTAGGTACGCACACACGGTCGTCGTCTCTATCTCCGATATAAATCTTTATGATCAGCGGAACTGCCGCGTCCCTCGAACTTCCTACAGCCCCGTGGTAACCCTCGGG
>QKQZ01017168.1:9451-53332 GCA_003595255.1 Solenopsis fugax | reverse complement strand
TATTAATGTAGCAGAAACCTCGCTACCTCATATTAGAAACCTATCCCATAATAGGCGACTTTATTCTATAGGAAAAAAATTTGTTAATATGATGGCTAAAATAAATATAATAAATAAATAATAAATAGATCATATCTAGAACATATCAATAGTAACAATAAATACACGTTACAGATTCTTCACATTAAATGTAAAGTTACGATACTGTAGCTGTGAATATAATTTTTCTTTAACTATACCCATGAATTAAAATATTATTTCGTTATTTTTAAATTTTTTGATATTTTTATTCAGCAACTTGTTACTTATTGTTATACTGTATAAATTGCGTCCACTTACATTTCGTGATCGGGAAGAACCATTGGATAGATTTGTATCGTATCGATAAGATCGGTATTGTCGCAGATCAATCTGGCCAGCTTCGACTTTCGAATTTCGTTCAGTTGTTCTAGAAAAGTGAAAGCAAAATTTTAGAAGGTACCGCTTCGTTACATATCGAATGGCTGTCGCCGAGTCCTTGGCTCGCGCAGCTCCCACCGGGAAGAGAATTCGAAAGGGTCTTACCGAGAGTGAAGGACGACGGCTGGTTCGGCAGCTCGTACCAGAATCTGTCGCCGCGGCGCGAATGACTGAACTGCGTGGCAATTAGGCAGGCGAAGGTTGGTCCGAGCATGCTACCCGGAAGCGGTCTTTCGGATACGCCGCCCGACCATAAATCGACGTCCGAGGGATGTCTGAAAAGGAGTGCGACCAAAATGAAGCCGTTATTTCGAATACGCTATATTTAGCACGATTGGTCCGTTGACTGAATAATGAGATACAAAACTTGATCGATCGACCTTTCGATACGTCGAAGGTTCCGCTCTGCCGGCTTTTACAGATGTGTAATACTTACTCGAAAATAGTGCTGTATCGTCTGACAGTTTCGTTCGGCATGGAACCGAACAGTTCTTCGAAACTGTTCGCTACGGGAAGGCCGCAGTATTTTCTAGAATTTACAAAATCACGAAATTATAGGTCATTAAGAAGATTTTTTTTGATGATTTGAATTTTCTAATTGTTAGAAAAAATCAGTTGTCTCGATGGCTAAATTCTTCGTTGATTTTATTATCATTCAGCTTTACTTCTGTTCATTCCTCTGTACTGTTTCATTTATCTTGTTGTGTATGTACTGTACAACAAAACGGAACTTAGAAGATTATTATTGCGGAACACAGGTATCCCTCTAACTGCAGTTAGTTAAACAAGTTTATTAGTACAAATATGGCATAACTTACCTAAACTCCATGTAACTTGGAATACCAAATTCGCGGCCACGTTGCATGTTAAAGGATACCAAGTCCAATCCGAATTTTGCTCCCACTTTTTTGAACAGATGATTCGTTACCTATAAAGGATAAATCGTGTAGTAATGAAAGCATAGTTGCATTTTATTTGTATTAATCACTACTTTACTTCTTGTGTTATGGAATCATCCATAGCTTGAGCAACTTGGTTCATCAAGCCCATGAAATATTCGTCGAATACACCAGCCCGATACAAATCGTAAGGCCGTCTTATCAAATCTGAGAGTCTCTTTGAAGCTGTAAACATAAACAAAGATATTTGAAATTAGATTTGAAAAAAAAAGTTAAATATTAAAAGTAAATTAAAACTATGTTAACATGTGTGTTCATAATATTAAATATTTTAATAACATAGTTTTAAGAAACAAACTTTAATTTATTTTTAAATAGAAAATAGATGAAATTTTATTATTTGTTTAGAATTTAAAATTTATCTATTTTTAGAGAAGAAAAGCCTAAGAAAAAGGATTTCAAAATTATTAGAGAATTTATGAGAGAAACAATTTCTGATATGATCTGTTTGCGTAATGTAACCTTGTAGTGCAATTATTATTGTCGCTTACCAATAAATTTGTGAGCTTTGCTCCATCGTTCTACAGCCGTGGGCAATAGCGAGTGACCGAATCTAAAGGCAGCAGCGGCGAAAGCGTCTATTACGCCTGGATTTATGTTCGGATCATATCCATCCCAGTATCTCTATAAAAATTGATATTTTAACGTATCAATGCTGTTATTACCGTTTATCAAAGGCTGTCCAACGAGCGGCAAAAAATAAATAGAAAATATATATCGTTAAATTTCATTTATTACAACAACCTACAGTTATTAGACATTTTTATTTGTGCAGAAATAAATTATTTTAACGATAAGTTATTTTCATTCACACAGCGACAAATTATGTCGCTTTTACATGTTATTCACGCATAAATATTCACGCATTTTGTTTCAATTTTTATTTCAGTGTCATCAGTTCAACTTACTTCCTTCTCGAGGAGAAGTCCGAATTTCTCCATGACATCTTTGCCGAGTAATATCGGGAGGAACTCGTTATAAGTGATGTGTTGGATTTCCGCGATGACGATGCGCCTAGCTTCCTGGAAGAGAATCTCGTCGTCCCAGTGCGGATTCACGATAGCCAACGCTTTGGCGAGCCGGTTATGCTCTCGCGCCAGCAAAGTGTGCATACAGGTAAGTACCAGCTGTTCGTTTACACGAATTTCACCTATAAGTAACAAAGGTGATCTATACAATATTAATTCTATCTGAGATTTTAAAATAATTATTAGTTCTTGCGCTTACGGATGGAAAACGCGAATTTCATGAAAAGAATCGGATAATTTTCTTAGTAGTTAAAGATACTTTAATCAGTTTAAGAGATTTATTAAAGTACACCTAGATTTAATACATCATGATTCATTGAATCATGTAGTATAAAATGTAAAAGCTATGATGCGCATTAATATAAACCAAACAAAAGTCTGACGAGAGTCTAAACATAAAAATAGTATTTTCGTAATATATTCTAATATTCAAAGTGCATATTGGAAATATATAAGGAATTCAATTGGAAAGTATTGGAAGTACATAAATAACGTAAATAATATAATTGCATTATCGTACGAGTATCTAAGAATTTATAGACTTGTATTGGCTTTGATTTGATTTGTTATCTTAAGTTCCGTTGCATAATACATTATGACAACAATCCATTCCATTTAAAGAGCGCATGAATTATGATTTTCATTAGACGTACCTTACGTAGCGTGCTAATTTAGTAATTTATTAGCTATTATACTGGGTAACTTTAATTAGGTCAAATGATTTAAGTATAGATGACTGATAAAGCTTCCAAGAGTGTAATACCTTCGCCATCGAGGCGTATCGTTGCATTCTTGTATTAATAACAAAGATAGAAACAAGAGAAATTTTCATATCTATCTTATCTAATCACATATGAGTAATAGACATAATTTAATTTAATGAGCTGACGTACGGATTTAAAAGTAAAAAATTTTTCACTGATATTGGTTACCGCATAACTCTTTGTTTAGACAAACTGAAAAATAACAAGTATTGCAGCACGTGCGATTTTTTTCTATTTTTTTTTAAATATTTCTATGACTTTTTAAAAGTCAGCGTCCTTGCGTCGCAGCCGTTCCCTTTCTCACCCGTATCGTATCGATTGGCGTGCTGATAATCACGCGATACCAATACGGTGCCTACCGGTGATAGCAAAAGCGAGCATTAAGTCGATTACCATACCATCCAAAATTCCGAAAAACTTAAATAATGACAGCCAACCTCGAGCAGCAATTGATTTTTCCGTAACATGCGATTAACGTAAGTACAGGGTACAACTGATGTTGCCGCCGAATGCTCGCACGATTGACGTGCGGGAGATTTATGGTTCAAGCACGCCGTGGCCCCCGGGTCCCAGGTATCTCGGATGATTTATGGAATTGGTGCGCGCGATAAGTGCACATCGATTATCGCCGCGATCAAGTTGTTTTGTCTCACGAAATTACCGATCGGATTCACTGTGCATATCGCTGGAAGGTTTCGCGGGTGATCGACGAATTGACGTGGGAAAATGACTCCTGGACGGGTGAATGAGACGTGTGGGTGCTAGGTAAAATCGATCTGGACAGTCGAGCGCGATCATCTCGAGAGAAAGAGAACGATAGACACTTAGTAAACGATACCGCGAAAAGGCAGTAACGAGCGTGACTTACTGCTCCATTGTTCTTGTACCATCGAACGCAGAAAAAGCGCCAGAAATTAGAATAGTTACATTAGTGCGGCTGTGTTCGACCCAGACTGACTCGTGCATTGTTCGTTCATTGTGAATTCAAATGAACACTGTCGAGTTAATAGTCCGCGCCCTGTATTGCGTTTTGAAGCTACGTTTACCACTTTGCGAAAGTCAGTCTCTTTTAAAGCAATAGCAAAGCGATTGATTTGTCATGACTGCAATCTATGCTATATCACGTGCAATACAAGAACGTAACAATGGAATAATGCATGATACGGAAAAAAAATTGGGAAATATAATATATTACAAAGAATCTTTGAAAACTAGCTAAATATTTTGTTTAAATTTTAAAATATTTTAATATTTAATATTAAATAAAGTTTCGTTTTTTAAACCTAACTCTACACTGAGAAAAAAATTTCTTGAAAAACTAATATTTTAATCCGATACGTTCAACTAAACATTGAGTCGACAATTATTTAGTTGTATAAAGAAAGGTATAATTCATTCATGTAAAAAAATGTATGTCAACTCTAAACCAACTCAATATTTAGTTGAACGTATCGAACTAAATATTTTACTTTTTCATTAAATTTTTGCCTCAATGTAATATTTAAATTGGTTAAAAAAATGTTCATTGAATATAAAATACTTAACGTTTGCTTTTGCTACATAAAAATATAAATTAAAAATATAAATTACCAGCTTCGAAGCAGTACATTGATCGGTTTGGTCGAGTACATCCTTCGTCCGGTATATCCAACTTTAGCGGCAATAGATCCTTTAGACCATATTCTGCAAAGACTGGATTCATTCGCAGTAATCCACCATAGCCCGTTCGGAGTTTCCTAAAAAGCGAAATAAGAATATATTATAATTTTTGAGAATACTGCGTAATATCCATGTGTAATATCCATGTGATATTGCAATAGATCTGATGCTAATACCTGATGCTGTATTACTTTACTCCTTTAATATTGCTATTTTATATTATATGACAATTAGACTTGGGATTTCATGGAAGTTAGTCTGATAGAGCTTCCCAGAATTATTTAAGATTGGGACAAGTACTTTTACTTTTTTTAAAAAAATCTAGATAGAAAGGAATATTATTTATAGACGTAAGAGATATATGTAGCAGCCTGTGATGTCACGAGAGAATGTGAAGGAGGATTGAGCAATCGCGAGGTGTAGATCGCATCATGCGAACATGGTAGAAAGTGCGAAGAACACGAGAGCACGTGCCAGAGTGTTGAAAAATGCAGAACAACGCAATGCTGATTTATTGTCCTCGGTGATGTAACAGAGGTACACGTATGTACCGTTTTGAAGCGGAACGAAATTCGCTTCGCCAAGTGCACGTGCAGAGACCCATAAAAGGCGAAAACCGACTTACGCACCCCTAGAGAACAACCGGTGATACCTGCTAATACCTGATGCTGTATTACTTTACTCCATGATAAAATATAAATAAGTGCAATAGATTTCTTTTCTACATTGGAATACATTTATGTACAAAGTTTCTTCTCTTTTAACTCATTTTGAACAATTTCGATGAATTGGTACGTTTACTTACCGCAAAATTAATTTTGAATTCGTCCAATTAGCTCGATAGCATGATCATTTCATACACAGAAAAAAAATTAATATCAAATCAACAATTCATATATAAGCAAGAATAAAAAAATCTTCTTGAAAGATTTTATAATCTTAAACAGACATAATTTGCTAACATAAAGAAATTTTGTTTCTTCATGTAAGCAAATTATGTTTAAGATTATCAAATTCTTCCTAGAAAATTTTATATTCTTGGTTATATATAAAACAATGAATTGTTAATTTGATACTCATTTCTTTCTGTGTAAGCATTTGAGAATAATCATTTCGTGTTATTATTCGGGTTGAAAGCACTTTACTGTGATTTACCTAGCAAACGCTTCTGTGATGCCATAAACCGTATTGCCATCCAGCACACCCGTAAGAAGATTGAAAGGTATTCGGGAGCCAAGGCGGCAACCAGGTCGGACGGCAGGAAAAGCGCGAACGAAGTCCATGCATTGCACGTTGAACAGTCTGTAGAAATAGTCGTCCTCCGGTATAAAGATCTCGTTGCAATAGGGATTCTTCAGGTGTGGCGGCCGACCACAGCATTCTTCCGGGTCGTTTCGGTTCAGAGGGTCTGCAAACACGATGATAGCAGAATAGATACGTAATGATAGCAGAAAGCGATAGCGTTTCGATCACGCACACTTGATCCATAGTCCGCGTGCGGGGAATATCAGTATACACGATTGAATGGAACATTACGAATGCCGACTGTTTTTTTTTTTTCGGCTGTCGCAATCTCAGTTATATTGAACGAGATAGAATCGACACCATTAGTATTAATTAGTCTCTCTCATAGGAATACACATTCGTGTGAGATTGTCCGAATTGCATTCTTGAATTCTAATTTATTTTTACTTCCGAAAACAATTTGATAATTAACGTGGAATATCGAGAGTTATTTCAGAGAGTGGCGCGATCACAAGCCTGTCAATAGGTTTGCCAATTGCTGGTTGACACATTAGCGGCGAGTGATCCCGAGCCGAAGAGCGCACGCTCGGAAACGTCACGGACGGACACGTGATCGGTTTATCCGAGCAATGATCGTTCGCTTTCTCTCGTAGTTACCTTCCTTTCGATATATACGGCAAACATTCAACGTGGAAAAGCATTCTATGAGCGACTTACGATGCGCATGTATCAAATATCTCGGTACAGTTGCTCCGACGCAACTTGAGCAATCAGTTCGTCGACGATCGAGAGGCTCGCTTTCTAATTTCTATTCTAGTTGCATGATTGAATCAGCAGGTTTTAATCATTATGGCATATGAGCCGATAGAAGAGCCATTCATAGTTTTTTGTTACTTTGTCTAAAATTTGTTACATATCACAGTTGACTATTAGACTCATACATTACAATGATCGTTATTTAGAGAATTCACTTCTCATTATTTATTAACTTAGACAAAATGTTTTTTGTTGGAATGAAAAAACAAACAGAACATTTTTCTATAGCAAATTGGTAATTGAAACCTTTCATAATTATTTTCTTAAAGAATATGTAATCTTTGATGAGCCTTTGCATTTGTTTTCCTGCACAGAAAAAAATTAGCATTAAATCAATAATTCATTGTTTTATATATAATTAAGAATATAAAATCTTCTTGAAAAAATTTATAATCTTAAATAGACATAATTTGCTTACAACAAAATTTCTTCATGTTAGCAAATTATGTCTGTTTAACATTATAAATTCTTTTAACATTCTTGACATTCTTGCTTATACATGAAACAATGAATTGTTGATTTAATATTAATTTTTTTCTGTGTGAATTTTATTAATGAGATTATAATTTCGGGAAAATTTTATTATTAATTGAGTTCAAGAGATTACTGTACATTAAAATTACCGACAGTCATGGCAGAAATATTTGTCATAAATGTCGCGACGATAAAAATCACGCTCTAGAATATAATGTACCTAAAGGCGTGGCGGTCAAAGTGTAATCGTGGTCCATGAATTGTCCCCACGCGATCACCATAACTGTGCCGGCGTGATCGTGATAACCTTCGTCTGGGTGCATAGTGCGAGACACGACTCGGGACAGTGGTAGATCACGACCCGTTATGGATATCCTTGGCGCCGACAGACCGTCCGCGAATTGAGGGCTCATCAATCTACAAGAAGTAACGAAGAAGTAGTCGCGTTGCATCATATTCCGTGCTATTAAAAAAAAACCCCCGACAAGCTGGAAAAGCACGATTACCTAGCAAAAGGCGACAGAGTAGCCCCCCAAGTTGGATTCTCCAAATTCGTGCAGAGGCCATCGTACCGTCGGTACTTGCCCGGTCTGCATTCCACGTTGCTGAGAAAGGCGGGACAAACCTCCTGGATCAGCGTCTTCGAAGTGTCGATCAACGGTAGACTTCTTTGGATCTCCTCGTAGCTCAATCCGTATCTGGGCGCCGATGATTAGAAAGTAAAATCAAGGAAATGCGATCGGATCCCCAAAGGGGGAAAGTTGGGAGAGAAAGAGAGAGATTGCACAGGCTTAACGTCATAGAGGGAAGACTTACGTTTGCGCGAGATTCGTGGTAATGTCGAGAAGCAGCTCGCCGACCGTCGCCAGATTCTCCGGTCGCCATATCTCCGACTTTGGTGTCGCGACGTCTACGGGCGATTACGTGTGAGCGACGAAACGAGAAAGCCGCGAGGCAAAACATAGCGAATACGACAGGCGTGCATGCGGACGAGCATCCATTATGGGTTTATACGACCGATGTTACGCGCTACGCATTGCGCGAATACGATACTCCGGCATCGTATTGATCATTGTCGACGATAAATTATGTGGACATCATGCAATTAATTCTTGTAATAAAATTTAATATACTCACTAATGCGCTTCCTCGCCTCGATGTACGCATGATTTACGGCGTCGTACGTGATGCAGGTTTGGGTACCTCCGGCGGGACTACGGACAGTGAAAGAATAAGGATGAAAGTTGACACGTGCTCGATCTTCGAGTGCGGATATTATTTACAGTCTCCCCCCTCCCCCTTTTCTCCTTTCCCTCTGCATCTCGCCGATGTAGAGTTAATTACTCAACGTTGCAGCCTACTTTCGTGAGAAACCTTGAGAGAAACGTGAATTCGCTCGTGTAGATCACGCGTATACGCACGTAGAGCGTCTGTATACGCGGATATTCCGTATCAAGGTAATTCGAAACTATATATCCTACGCGTGCTCTCCTATGAACGAGTGAATTGACTTTCATATCCTGTTTCCGTCGTGAAATATACTAGCATTGACGTGCCGCCCGTGACTGTGCCGAAGGTTGAGCTAGCAGTTCTGCCCGTTCCCCTACAACGGCATTGCACTCTTATCCATATAGCTTCCGCCTTTGATTCTTCTATCTTTATTCTTATTTCAATCGCTCATTACAATTGCGCAAATTAAAACCTACTTTTTTCTCTATTTTTTCATCGACTTTTTTATTCGCTCATTCGTTAAAGTTAATAAAAAATTTGTCTTGAAATTTTGTCCACAACTTGATAAGACATAAATTAGATATAAATTTTGAAGTAAAATTTGCATCAAACGGTTATAAAGTAAATGCGTTATTTCAATAATTTACGTTTATTATCTTTTTCATCTACATTATGAACTCGATAGATTTTCGAAATCGATAAGTAAATCCCCATATTAATATTCGTCGAACATAATATTTAGCATAATCAGATCTTATAATAATTCACTCAATTTAAAAATATTAACTCACTGAAACCGCTGGAATTTACTCGAGCGGCCATCTTTCTAAAATTTTGATCCGAACAGTATGAATTATCAATTGTCAAGTACTCGAGACGCAAGATCGGGAAGACGTGAGAGAGGCAGCTTCCCGCGTCTAATTGCGGTCGAGTGTCTCGACTGTTGTGCCGCAACCGATGTAATAATAACGAAAGCACTCTATAATGGTGTCGTGCATCGACGCACTTACCATAACTGGTCCGAGCGACGGCTACAGCCCCATTCCCCGCCGCCCGGTAATAAATGTGGATTGCGCCAGCCGCAGAGCCTTTTTTTCTGATATACATAAATTATATTTCAGCTCACGGCATTCGTACTTTAATACGCCACGTTTAATAATCACGTCGCGGCCGCGGCACGCGAAGTATTCACGACGTTCGAAAATGGCCTGCCCCATTGTCGTTATGGGCGGCCCATTATCGTCCCGTACTTTGTGCCATCTTCTTTATTTTCGGTGGAAACCGATGATTAGCGAGGCATCATTATCGCACATTGTATTTCGTTTCTGTTTTCTCGCTCCGCGAGTGGTCCTTTCGAAACATTGTCAATAATCACTTTCGTCAGCACGCGCTACTTCGACCTCCAGATCGGCCGTATCGTTTCGCGACGCAATTGCGAACTCGACGTCTCGTTATGTCGTGTCCCCGGGCATCTGCTTGACATTCCACGAGTGTTACCTCCACCTTAAAGTAGCTGCATGACATCGCTAACCGGCGTTACGACGCCACGCCGGCTACCTAAACGGTCGGTACAGATCACGCGACTTGCCTGACTATGTTTACTCCTGATTACTGGATAACTATCTGGCTATTAAGCTCGCTAAATATAGGCGACCTATATTTAAATTTATTCAGAATTTGGAATTGAATTCTGTATATAATTTTTGCGTGTGCTATGCAATATCAGAAACATCTAAGAAATTAAAGTGCATCAAAATACACGATATATCAAATTATAAATGGAATTTCTCATCCCGAAATCTAATGCAAATTCTAATCGTCTAAAAGTATGTTTTAGATTATGATAAATTATATGATTGCTGTTACGCATTGTACAAGGTTTTCAGTAAATTTTTATAGTGATAAACTAAAATTAAACTATGTCTTCTTTCTATTAGAATTATCGCATTATTTTAACAATTTTGTTTGATTAAGAAAAGTTAGAATTATTAATTATTTATATTTTGTTTCTATAAAAATTAAAAGAAACAATAATTAAAATTTTAATTAATTAATTTCAATTCTTCCGTTAACAATTAAAAATAACCTTTAATAATTTCCATTTCTATCAATGTAAATTAACTTTAATCTCGGCTTAACTTACTATTTTCCAGTTTTAAGAATGAGAAAAAGATGAAGAGTAAGTTAAAACGAAATTTAAGTTAAGCTACATTGGTAGAAATGGACATAAGAAATTCAGAATTCTTTAAGATAAACCTTGAAGAGAAATTGTATTTATGTAAACTGTACTAACACAAAGATGCAGGAGACTTGTATGCACTTGTCACACATTAAATTAATAAAGTCAACTTTGTCATAAATGAGTTGTTTATTAAGAGAATAATATTAAGAAATCTGCAAAAGTCTTTTAAAGCCAAAGATTGTAATCCTTAATGATGTCATTATGACAAGGATTAAGTTTAATGAATACAATTATGAGTATTTAATTTAAAAAAATGATCTCTTAATAACGCGACATATTGTTGGAGCAATTGTGATTGTCAATGATCCGCGTGGAATTAAGGGCACCGATAATATATTACTCGACGGGTAATTCCAATTAGTTTTCTTCTAGCGCCAAAGCGAAGTTATTTCGGCTATCACAATCTTCGGCAACCCGAGCATTTAAAATGATTTTATCGCAACGAGACCGCCTTGTACTTCATTAGCGGTGCGCCTCAAAAGGCTCAATTAGCGGTGGTGAGATTCTCGTGAGCATACGAGCTTAGCCCATATCACCATTTACGATCAGGAATATGTGAACCGGCGCGTTTCAGAGAGGTCGAATCTTGTAACTTAGTAAAAATCGCAATTATTTAAATATTTATTACGGTAAATGTGTCGAAGACCGAATGTCTCTACACGGANGAAAAAAAAGATTAGCTGTAACAACTAAAAATTGTGCTGGCCCAGCAAATCTACAGCCGTAATATACAGACAGCCAATCTACTATGTTACAGTAACCAAATTTTAGAGCTGCATAAAATTAATGATTGCAACAAATAAAATAGGATACCATAGCATGACAGATTTGTTGGTATAGCAAAGAAAACATTCTACTTAATTCAATCCATATAGAGGTAGCAAAGTATTTGTCACAATAACACATATTTTTGCTACTGTACTAAATGAAATTTGGTATATTAATAATCTTTATTATAGCAAAAGATTAGTTGCTTTAACAAAACTGAGTTAACTTTATGAGCATGTTGATAAATGCTATCAGATATAATTTCTTTGCTGAACCAATAAATCTACTTAGTTATAAATACAAAATTTATGTAGCAAATTATAGCTTTGCTGACGCAACAAATCCATTTTTTTCCGTGATACACTGAAAAAGTCTGGTTATAACCAAATGTAAGTGAAATAGTATCAATTAAATATTTTGTCAATATAACCAAAAATAATTTTATTTTACTAAATGTTTAGTAAGTATTATCAAATCTGGTATAAGTTACTAAATATTTAGAAAAGTAAAATTATTTTTGGTTACATTGACCAAATATTTAATTGATACTATTTCACTATACATTTGGTAGTTATAACCAGTCTTTTTTTCAGTGTATCTGGACATTTAATATTTTTTCATAAATTAATTAAATATGTAATTAAATTACTTTATCGTGAACCCTTATGAAAATTCAGCAATCTCTGTATTGTTACATGTCCAGTAATTGGGATATTTACTTTCATTGTATAGTGAGACGACATGAGATAACTTTCAGTTTTCGCACTCAAATTTCATTCCATCCCTTTCGAAAAATTTTCCTTTCGTAATAATTATCTATCTCTCAAATAATTTGCCGCCGCAGTCGTAACCGCGTTTCTCCAATATCTCGGTCGCCCAGCTGAATTCGATTCTTAAGGACACTTTACAGGGGCACTCGAACGATAAACGCCACCGTCTCGTTGGTTTGCTTGACACGAAGAACGGCAGTTAATCATGGGTTTCAGCGCGGTTACGCGTCTGAACGCGAGGATTATTACCGGGGCTCCCCGCACGGTAAATACAATTCTTTACACGAGGCGATGAATGGAACAGCACGCGGTTTACTGCGATACGTAACGGTCACTCTCGTTGCATGACGCGTTTACGGCTCAATACCATAAATGCCGATTCTCCGGCTGGCAATGGCCGCTTTTAAAAGCTCAATTGGGAACGTCCGAATTTTACGATCATCGGCAAAAAACGATATAATTTATAGAATTTTATGTAGGCGGAACTCTCTGCGTCGAATACATCCGTAGTATTCGTTAATATACGTGCGGTGTCAAACAGTAGAACTGATAAGATCGCATTAAAATCCGTTAGTCCTGTGGGAACAGGATAATAGTGAAAGTCCTGGCCGCACGGCCAAAGTCCCGCTTTCTCTAATCCTCGAGAATGCCGGGTGAGGACTTACCTCGTTATGTAAGCGTACTGCACTTCCATGCAGTTAGCAACCGTGATTCCTAATCGTGCATTTCCTAGTCGTTACAATGTATCCTAAAGTAGTTCTAGCTGATAAGATGTAATTTTTATCTGTTTCTATGGCACTCTCGTATAACCGACAACACGGTAAAAGACAGTATTTTGCTGACGCGATAATCGATCATTAATAACCGCAGACAATCTTGGATTAATAATTACATTTATATGAGATACTGATAGAATGATAGATACTTGTTACAGCTGTTTTCAATTATATTTTTTGCTAATAACATTAGAATAAAGAAAGTGCTACATTCAACAGTCTTTTAAAAGGATTATTATGTTTAATGTGATGCGATTAAAATTAATGATTAAGCTTTGCACAAAATTAATATTTTTCGCACTCTCCAAAATAATATGTTATGAATAATAGATTATTTTAAATAATTTAATAAATAATAATTTTAAACTAGATTATTGTGATTATAATTTTCAATTATTTATGCAATACGCTTAAAGTTAAAAGAAAATGCCAAAGAAACATTGTATTTTCAAAACTTGCAATACTTAAAAACTTGATACTCCCCTTATTGCAAATAGTAATATTTTTAAATCCGTTCAAAATCCGTAAAATCTGACAAGAAGAGACATAAATCTATTACAAGTACAATTAAGCTAATCTATGCAAAAAAAATTTTTTTTTTGTATTTATATACTCCGCCTTGACAAAAAATATTCAAAGTTACATCACTATTCTCTAAATCTTGTAAAATGAAAAGTTATTCGAAAATTGCACGAGCTTTTCACACCATAGATGTGAATCTTGATTCTTATTAAAATTCTCTCGAAAAACACAAACTCAATATTCACTCTTTTACTCTACGAGATTTAAAAAGTTCTTTTCTAAATTGTTAATTTTATCGTATTGTGTGAATTTTAGGGTAAATTTCAAAATTAATTGAAATAATTAATTAAGAAAAATTTAAACTAATTCTTTGTGAGAAAAAAAACTAGAATCTTTATAAGACATTCTCTCGTAAAAATCAGCCTACATGATGGGATGTGAAAAGACAGACAGTGATTTTACTTTGCGAAAGTTTGTATCAGTCACTTCGAAGGACTCCAGTTCTTGATTTCGCGTTGACTTTCGCTAAATTAAGATCGCTATCGCGGACTCATATTTCGGTCTTAATGTGGGCACTTACAACGATCCGCGTAGCAAATTATAGGTGTAGTCATAAACGGTGGTTCTTCCATGGGAGTCCAGGATCAAGGCACACTCCTCTCCGTTTGCATAAGAGTCGAAAGGTTGATACTGCAACCCGTTACTGTGCGCCGTTACCAACAGCAGCAATAATCCGATTATCGCGGATCGCGTCCGCGTTATCGCGAATCTGTAACATTCCAACACAAACGATTATCTTTTTCATGTCAAGACTATCGTGGCGTGTTCGAACAAGGGCTACTCGGTGTTTGATGTCTTAAATTACGGTCACGCAAATTTGTACGGATTGTTACAAATCTGATCGAAGATTTACCTCTGAATGAAAAAGGTGACAATGTGATTATATTAAAGTAACAAAATACTTTTTAATTAATCCAAAATATTTTTTTCCGTATAACACTCTATTATAAAAATTATTATAATGATAATGAATATGATCAATTAACGCATAGTTGGCAAACGATCTTGTATATTATCATTATTTGAAACGTTAATTGAAGCAATTAATTGCGCATTTAACTATGATAGTTTCCACATATTTCCTACACAATAAATTAATGTGCTATTCACGCAGAATCAAACGTATACATAGTTTTGAATTTTGTCTTATTTTTTAAAAATAATACTGAACACGATAAAAGGTTATACTTTTCAGAGAAATAAAAAATATGAATAAAAAAGAATATTAGTGATTAGTAAGATTATATATAACAACGACAAAGGTAATATCTCATAAAAAATATTTTTTATGAGATATTACTTTTGTCGTATAATTTTGAGTTTAGTGAAAAATTATAACAACGATAAAAAATGATAAAACGCAGCATAAAAAATCGAATTTTTTTTGTAGAAAAAGTTTCTAGAAAAACTATTCTGTAGTGTACAGCATGGTAAAATCATGCAGAATGTCATGGTAGTTTAGGAAGAATTTTCTTGGTTATTTTTTTTTTTACTTGATAGCTTGATAATATCTGTTGTATTGTATAATACATGCATTCTTATTTAAACATAATGCATTCGGTATTTTTGAGCGGAGTAAAGAAATCGAGATAAAAGTTGATACAAAAGTCGAAGTTCTTCCGTAATCGCTGTTCATTCTTTTACACAAGAAACTCATCGCGAACGCCTCCAGTCCATGAAAAGTTACTCTTACATTTTGTATTCTCACGCTTTGCGACACATTTGCATATGTAAACGTGCAATTGACACACATATAAAATTGTACGGCAACGAATACATTTCGTGCATGTCGTATTTCTGCGAACATCACATTACATCTGGCGTTTAAGTTTCAAGCATCGAAACGTTAATCAAGTTTGTGGATTACATTTGCTTTTGCCTAAGACATATTATTTATACGAAATTATATTTTAATGTATTAAAGAAATTAAAAAGACCAAATATACTCTCTAAATCTGAATCAATGAAATCTTACTGATTTGTAATGCTATACTTGTGGCTGTAACCATCGGTGAACATTCACTGTCTTTCAGTGATTCCGCTTAAGAGGGGGTACTTTCAGTGATAATACATTGATCGGGATCAGTGTATTATTACTGAAAGACAGTGCATATATCACTGATTGATATAGTTGTAAGTATACACTGAAATCGAGCTGTTCACTGTCTTTCAGCGAATAATACATTGATTCTGATTTAGAGAGCATAGTTGTAGGGCTTCCACCACCTTGAACTTTTTAGTAAAGTATACTCGAGGATTAATTATTGCCGTACATCCATGCTCCATTCACTAACGTCTGTCGTGAAATAACATTAATTTGCGGTACAAATTGGTACGTTGGAAATGGCTGACAGGTATTCGCGCTCTCCTTGTAGTTTGCCGGCGATGAAAGTGCCTTTCGTTCCACATAATGATTAGATAAGACTCGATCGACATTTAAAGCTATTCGGATTCTCTTCTGTTTTTTGGTCAGCTCGAGTATCTCGGGTACGGGTATTCACGGATACAATGCAAGCAGATAAACCGGTCTTCGCACATATTCGATAATCTTAGACCATAACGATTATTCAATCGTCTTTAATGGAAATTACTTGCTTCGGTGACTTGCAATTGATATAATTTGTCAACATGTGTTTTTCATTTAATACTTATAATGTAATTTACAGCAAAGCCTTTTTACTTGCTATGATATATTTGAATGAAGACACGACTCTGTGTTCATCTATCTATTTGCTCTGTTACAGTTAAAATATAAAATAACTATGCATTAAGGTATCGCAATTATTGTTCTATTTGGATTAATAGAGTTAATAAATTTAATTTTAAAGTTTTAATTTATCCATGATATACATATTTGCTACACTATTATCCTTTAAAAAAGAAGAGAAAAAAATGCGTAATGTTTAAATAACCGCGTTTTTGTTTTATAAAAAGATTTTATAAAACATTTTATAAGAATTAACGGTTTACTTCTTTCATTAGATAAATATCTTGCAAAATCAAAAGATTGGAGAAATTGCTTTTCGTGATCATTGAATGCATCATGGTTCATTAACTCAGTAGCATGTCAAATTATTGTTGATTGTCTTCTTGCGGAAATGTCAACTTTATCCGGATAAATTACGTGAATTCAGATTGATATTCCGCGTACGTAATCGCGTGAAATTCAATCGGAGAGCGTGCGAAACAGTGGTCAGGAAGCGCACGAAAAGTGAAAATTCGTCAAAAAATCAGCCGCGAAATACCGCAAAAGGATTGTTCCCTGTTGTTGTGTAACATTTTTTACGTGACAATAAAATATGAGATCAAAATATGTTATATTTATATGATACATATATTTTAAAAATGGATTATATGCAACATATATACTTTTGTACTTACATTCTGAATTATATGTTGTAATTATACTGCAAATGACTTTCACATTCAAGCAAAGACATATTGATTGGTTTCTTTTATGGCGAACGGATTGTAATTAAACTCAACCTACATACATACGTCTTACATGAACCTAAAATTATAAACATCGCGATTGCTGAATTCAATATACTTTTAAATTAATTTATTAATATTATAATCATTATTATTTCCATTTATTTTATACATGGTAATATTGACTGAAATCTTCCAACTGTTGAAAGAAGACTGATTATCTCAGTATATATGTTTAAATAAAAATGTACATTGCAAAAGAATTTAGATTATTTGTATTAGAAATGCTTGATTGAATATGTATAAATTGCATAAGATGTGAAATCTCTTATATGCATTATACAATACAAGAATGAATGTGAAATTTCTGATCATGATAAGCGTAACATATTAGTTACTCGAAGAATCCATGGTGTATGATGCAATTAGCTAAATTAACAAAGTGGAATTATCCCAAATAGTATATTGGAAGATTGTAATGAAAGCTTTCGTTATACGCTAATCGACTACTATCGTTGCGCCGACTACATCATCGTTGTGCCGCAGCATCACGGTTAGATACAATAATTGCCACTAAGTAGGCGGACAGTGATCGACCGGTTCTCAAGTGTTTGCAAATCCTCACACACCTACAGACGCGTATTTTATTTGACAATTAAAAACCCGAATGATTTACTAGCTCGGTGAAAGGATTCGAAAGTGGGTAAAAGTAACGTGATGCTCGCAGAGGGACGAGTTTAGATTACGAGATATCTGTCTGATCTTTATTTCGCGCCGCACTAAGTTCCATCCGATCGCGCGCTTGTCCATCATCTCGCGTGACGACGCGCTTCCTTCAAAGAATAAATCGTGTAGATCATGACTGTAACAAAATTCCCCCCGGGTCGATCGAAATAAAGCATCGATTGCTCTCTCGATGCGTTACGCAGGATTCTCCTTTCACCTTTCGCAGCATTCGCGGTTCTGTACCGGCGCGTTGATAATAGACCTGAAAAGAGTCACGTGCATTTCCTGTGAAATGTCGCCCCATTTATGCACCCCGACCCAGTTCTCATAATTACTCGCAACCATTTTTCCGAACTGTCTATCTTTCTCAGGAAGCCTCTTCTTTCTCACGTTCAAGAAACTCGCCAAAGATTAGAAAATCTGATAAGCAATCACGGTAGTAATTTATTAATTTATGTAAACACACCGCAAACGTCTTAATTTGGAAAGAGCAGGCATTTCTGAGATAATTTAAAAATCTTTAACACCTAAAAAAGAAGTGTTTAGTTTTAACGTATTAATGTGTGCATAATCTGACGTATTATATCTGTCTTCACTTTTAAAAAATGTTTTAGTTTTAAATGGTTTAGATTTCAAACATTAAAATGTTTAAAACTGAAATCTTTAACAGTTTGAAACGTTTTTTATGTTTTAAATCTAAACACAATTTAAGAAACATTTTAATATTTTAAAATAAAGTTTTTTTTAAGTGTATATATCAATATGTGATAAATCTAACAGTATTTTTTCAACTTGGTCTCATCATGTAAGATATGTTGAAGAAAAGCTCATTTCTATTAGGATTAACGGATGAAAAATTAATCTCATTTAGTGTCGGTTATTCTTTCTTCGGATAAATTATATGGTAAATTATCTGATAAATTATATGGTAAATGTCTATGTTTACACACAGATATATAATGGATGCGTAAACGTAGACTATCCATTAGATAATTTACCATAGTTTATTCGAAGGTGTAACAACCGGCCTTCAGTGTTATTTAGCGGAATCAATTTATAACATGAATAATAAAAGGAAAAGAGAAAAAAATTAATCACGTCAACTTCGACAGCGTGACAGTCTGACACGTATCCTTGATCCACTTATTTCAAAAAGCAGAAAAGTAGAGCACATGGAATTTATGAAATGGATTACATAAAAATGGAATATATAAAATGTGTTTTATAATTTTTATTTAATACGAGAAGGTAATACATTTTATGCTGCAACTTTATATGAGGTAATATACATTGTTGAAGTAATATATACCCTGTATCATTCGCGGCAATATAGATATGCGCAATAAAACTTTAAAATGTAAACTTCTTTTCTCTGTTTTCTAGCGACAGATTCATTATCTGGTTAAAAAAAATTTTTTTAACAAATCAATTTTTATTAGCAGCATCGAATGTATATTTTATGACAAAGATAGATAGATCTTTTTAAATTAATTGATTTTCTAATTTAATCTAATTAATTTTAATCATTTTACTAAGAACTGATGGGGGAATTATCATCTACAATTTTTTTTCACGACAAGAATCGCAAAAAATACAAGTCTTAGAATTCTCTGGTAATGTCCTATCTCAACAACATCCTCGCGATACTTTGGCGCGTGATACGCGACGATCGCATAGAATTCCTTTGTAGAATTTCTTGATTCATAATTCCGCCACACTCACCCGTTGTGCATTCTTCCACCACGTGCTCCACGTTGCTGCTGATTCACGGCGATCGAGGAGCGACGACAAGATTGTCGTCGAGAGTTGTAATTGTCAATTTGCACGATCCCCGGTGCACTCTTTCCACACACGTAACACGCGATGGAGGATCGAGAACGGAAATCGAACGACGAGCAATCGAAGAATAATGCCGGCGATGTTTTCGTCTTTGCACGCGTACGAGAGACCGCTGAGGTAATCACCACCGCGCGTGCCCTATTCCTCTGCCGAATCGTGTTCATGCAAGGACCAGCCACTTCTCTACTTGCCGGATATAATCCAGCTTGCAGCGGTCGGCCACCACCGGTCCTCCTGCTCCTGGGTGGTTGCTTTTAGAGCGACTCACACTGATCGACTACCTTAATGTGTGTACTCGCGATCGTGTCCTGCCTTCCTGCCGCATAGTTCTTTATGAAAGCGCAGAGTGTACACCGTCCTGGTGGTGGAAAGCTCCCTAAAAGCGCGGTGCTGACTCGTGGAAAGGAAACGAGAAGGGAGAGGAAGCCGGGGAGGGAGAATTGAGAGGAGACGAGAGAGGTGGAGGAAAGTTATTTTATCTTACGTTATGTGTACTCGCAACCAGGTGAGCGAGAAAGAACCACGAAGAGTTAGCGGCGGATATGATGAAGAAGGAGGCGGAGGAGGTGTAGCTCCCGTCCACGTCTTACTTTCCTTTCTCTAAACGAGCCGCACGGCTGCTGCCCTCGATTCGAGACATCGATTGTGTTCCGCCGATCTCCGAAATACGCGTCGCCGAAAGTGCCGCTCGCTAGGCCCGACAATGGATGCTTTCTTCGTTACCTTTCGATTACACTTTCAAGAAGAACATGGTAGAATCTTTCCAGCTATGCGACGCCGCGACGTCGATCGAAGATTTTGCTGGGTAATAAACTGCGGAGTAACGTGAGCTTGCGAATGACGAACCTCGTAAATTCATCCATTATCCGAGAAAGAAATTTCCGAGATTATTATTCCGAGTTTTTCGAGTAGTATTCGATAGTCTAATTCTCTTCGAGCGTCAACGAACAAATTATAGTTTGTCCGTTGCTATCATCATTCACTTCATCTGCATACAAATCATCTTACGTAACTTTTCGGGCGAAGTAGATCGAAACACTGCAGCTTACATGAATGCGGATTGCAGCATTCTTTATGGCACATTTCCTTTAGTAGTAGTAGTAAATAAAGTAACGGTGCGGCTTATAACAGCCCCTAACGTCACTTAGATTAGATTTGTTCTTTTGTAACTCTCGCTGATTTCTTGAGGTCATAGCCCCAGCCTGCTGTCATTCACGCCAGGCTTAATAGTCTGCTCACCCTCAGTTCTTTTAAATCTCTGAGAAATATTCAAGAAATATTCGACCTAGTATGTATTTGTATCTTTTGCGAGCAAGCACTAAACGACGACATAAAATATGTATGTTGTCCTCTTCTTCCTTCTCCCATTCTCTTTACTCATCTGTTCGAGTATATAAAAGGATCCTACATAATGAGAGCTCTACATGACTTGTTAAAACCGATCCTGTGACTCTTAGTGCCTTCTTGTTCATTGTCAGAAGTTCGTTTGTTTTACTTGGTATATTGTCTCATCATTGTCAGCTTGAATTGTTGAGCAACCTCTCTGACTTCCTAGTTAATTTAATGCTCCAGCTCTAGAGGGTCTTTGATAATTCTCTTTTTCCTGACAAAGAAACATCACAATCCAATTATCCAGGTTTATTTTGGCTCCGATCTTAGTCAGTCTGTCAATCTCCTCATTATCAAAAATTCTCTGATATATTTTGTTTCAAAACGCAAAATGAAGGGTAGCATTTAATCTTGAGGTTCAACCAGACTTTGCGTTGCGTTATGCAAGTTATCCGCAGAACATTTAGTTCTATTATATAAATTATGAAAGTTATACTAGATATAATCCTTTAGATACTATAATTGATTGCATAAATGATTTATGCTTGCCCGAGGAGTCTGAGTGAAGGATCGGTAATTTACGAGATTTCGTTTATATGGCATCACGTGATAATTAGTTCACACAGTGCCCCACTTCTTTTTATAAATTCAGACATGAACGCGTGATCGATAATGTTCGGTTGTCAGCTAGCGGTCAGTACCGTATAATAATAACGCAACACGGTTGAGAAAGTGCATTGTGTATTTCGTCTGGCCGTGAAATCAGTTTTGTTCTGCGATGGTTAATCGACTTTTTTCGGCAGTAGAGAAAATTAAAATATCGTAAGAAGCCGTGGTATGGCGGTAAACCAGATGACACGAAATTACGCCACTTGCAATTGCCTAATTGCACGCTTTGCGTCTCATTGCCGTTGAATATCGAAAGGAGAATTTAATCAACCGATGCGCTACAAAATGCACTCGGAAACGTTAATTCAAATAATTGCTTGTGAACAAAAATATTATCAAAACATAGCTCTGTACTTCTACTTCTATATTGAACATCAAATTCTTTCCCTCAGTAAGCGACTAGGTATGATTATTTACTATAATCATCTCAGGTTTGATTTATTTCTGAACTATTTAGATTAGCAAGTTATAGAAAACAAAAATGTTAGGATTAATTGAGGAGAATTCTAATTTAATATTAAATAACATAAATGACAAACGTAAAATCGTCAGAAAGATTTATTTATTTCTTCGTGTTACATTCTCTATTTTACAGTATATCTACATATGCAAAATGTGATTGATCTGTTTTTTATCCGCCTTTCACTTTCCTCTTCAACCTGAAAGTTTTGCCATCGTATATGGAGCACATTCCGGGACGATAGTACTTACGAAAGAGAGATGTTTAGAATGTATCGCTCGGGGCGACATATCCATCTTCATTCTAATAAAGAGGCTTCGTGTATGTGCGACTTTAAATACATTCTTCACTGTGAAAATCGATGAAATTAATACATGATCAATTTATGGTATTTTACAGTTTGTATCATGAAATCCGTCTCGTATCTGAAACTGCGAACTAAGTTTAAAAAAATAACTGTTTCCGAATTGCGATAAATTATCATTAAATATAATTCATTCTCCTGTCATTCGTTAGGTTTAGTAATAGCACAATAAACGAAGTGAAATGATCCAATTTGAAATGGACGCTCTATACCGTGGTACAAAACTGGTCAATTAAGCTTGCACGATAAATCGTACAAGGGCTCAATCGTATATAATTGAGTCTTGAATCGATAAGAATTGAATTGTCTTAATGGCACACGAGAAAATTGAGCGGGTAGCACTAGTTTCCTTTTCCCGATCATTTAATATCTCGTTTCTGCGACCTCGCGTATAAATAATTCAACCAGAACGTTAATGTCTTTTCAGTCGTATACAAACACGAACAAACGCGAGTAGATCACACTAATGAAGAAATTGAGTGTAATGAATATTTTTTAGATAATTCTGTTATTAAAAAAAAATGTTAAAATTGCTCAATCCAACTGCAACTGGAATTTTATGTGTACTGAAAATTTTTAATTTCTAATTTTACTCAATTATCGATCAACTTTCAATTCGATATTTCAAATTAATAGTGGGAAAAATCGGAAATTTCATAAAAATCTTTCGACTCTTCACAATTTTTTGTCTTTCTCACGTGATAATTTTCCTATTATCTATCGCGTACAAGTTTCACGATTCAATTCAGTCATTCTAATAAATATGTACTTCGCGTGATTACTTGGATCGTTGAAAAAACCTAATCTGTAATTGCCGTTCTAACAGCAAGGTTGGGAGGCCGTAGATAGAAAAACGGACGGGCGTACCTAATAAGCAAGCGTACTCACGCGACGAAATCTCACAAGCGCGCCATGAGCAAAATTTATACGCTCCTTTAACGGGATGAGGAGAACAATTAAACGATTGACGCAACTGTGGCGTTCCCGCGGCTAATAAGCGAGAGCCGCGACCGATCGGACACCTTTTGAGAGCGAGACTTTACGCGGTACGTTGACTCCCCTCGCGCGCGAGAATAATGTATGGATGTGGAACGAGACGTAAAGTTTGACGTGCCGCCTTTAGTTCGACAGACTTGTTTTTACGTAACGTCGCGTTGGCATTTTTGTCGATATGCACCGGGGTCTGGCGAAAATGTCAGATTCGCCGACAAACACGCTGGCCGTGCTCCAATAGCCATGGGAAATAGAATAAGATGGGTTTTGTGACAAAATCGTACAATTCAAGAATTCAAGGACAAAAAAATGATCTTAACGCAATTTGCGCATCTATCTTCCGCAAGAATTCCTGCATACACTTTTATACAGGAATATATTATTATAAAGATATATTTTATTTCGATCGCAATATTTGAGAGATGTATAATAGTTCGATTTCTCTTTCAATGTGTGATAAAAAGAAAAAACGAGGTACAAACGTAAACATTGAAATTAAGATTAATTGCTCAACACAGAACCAAAATCTTTTATTTGATGCTTACTTTACTTTATCTCATGCATGTATTTTACGACTGATCTGTTATTCCAAATATCGCAACGAAGAATTATAAAAGAGTGTATTTAGTGCATTCCGCTCCATGTTACATCAGACTTCGTAAGTTTTACTCCTACAATGAATTTCTTTTTTTACACCTGTGAACCAAGTGCGTATCTTATCTTCCTTGCTCTACTATCCTTTTTGATAATTACAATGTTGACGGCAACATCATCAAAGAAATTCGGATGCTTGACGTATATGTATTTTTGATTAAGATATTGCATGTGTGGTCGGTAATTTTGAATGACAGAATGCTGCACTTTATTAAACGCCTGACGTGCGCGAGAATTTGCATGATCACAGGGTGACGAGGTGTTCTCGGGTAGCCTTGCCTTTCTTTCGCGGATGTCATATTGATTTCGGTCTTTAATTTCGAAATCCACGAGATATAATATGTAACGAAGTACAATGTAGCAGGATACAATACGTCGGCAATGAATCGCCATGCTCTACATCATATTAAAAACTGTTGTACAATAATGATTTATTCTCGCGATCTAAGGTATTTATTACATTTCAAAAAGCGAACGGAGAAAATGTTAGCAAAATTGACGAGTTATGAATTGTAAAGATGATATAAATGTATAATATCCTGATGTAGACCTCTTATGTAATACTGTGATGTATACCTCTTATGTAATATTCAGATGTATCTTCCTATAAGAAGATTTCTCAAGAAAGCGGCATGTAAGCGACAAAGTTCGTTAGCAGGCAAAAAAATTCTGTCGGTTGTTCTCACTATATAGTGTGTATGTTCACGCATTTCTTACACAGTAAGAAAAAGGGATAAAACGTTTACGATGATATCACTTGAATTTGCTTGAAATGTAACTGCCCTCTCCTCTTGGGGCAATCAAAAAGAAAATACTTTCTCCGTTACGTTGGAAAGCAGATAAACAGTTTTAGGTGTCACGAGGTCATTGCGGAATGGATAATCGTACTGTGAAGGTAGCATTTTAGATTTTGTGTTATTTTGCATGGATTCAGGAAGTCTCCAAAGCCGTAGGAAAAGAGTTTATTGGTACACGAATTTACAATATAATATACGTTAATTTTATTATGTTAATATAAATTAAATCAACATTAATTATTGAGAAAGACTTTATGAAAAATACAATATAATTTTCTTACGGCAAACTTCAAATGACAAATTTTGCTAAAAATTCGTGATATGCATGTACAAAAATATAAGTCCCGATTAATTTAATATTGTTTCAAGATCGACTCTTGCATAAGTATATCACGAATGATTTCGCGAAAGAACGATACGGCTACGTTAAATCAGTATTACAATATTTTTGAAGATCGCACGATCGCGAAGTAACACATCACGGACAGGATGTTTTATTACTATCTCGTTGCACATAATCGCGCTTATTTCTACATTGATCGCGGAGCGCCACTCGTGATTCCTCACAGGCGAAACGAAATTGCTCCGAACACACGATGCAACTCTCCGTCGTGTTACAGCAACTTTAGATACTCGGCACGAACGTCGTTCCTCTGGCCGGTATTGGCAATTTTCTGGCCGACGTTTTTACGGTTTCGTACGCGAGTAATAAGGAATCGTTACTGATACTGATGGCATATGAATGAGACGTGGTCTGCCTTCGTTGAACCCAACATTCCACGTCACTCATCATTTCGTAATGGGTTATCGCACCTTCATGTCTTCGTCATTGAAGCTGCATCGCTCCATTTGTCAAAAAAACAGTTTGAGCTTGTAAGGATTTACGTAATGACGCAACAGGTAGATCCTTATTGGACACTTATTTTGCAGGCCATTCCTTTGCGGTTTTTCATATGATTATTTTTTTACACATAATATACAGGAAACATAAATGACAAGAATATATTCAATCAAACTTTTAATAAAACTTTTAAAATGCTTGCTATTAGCGTTAAAATTTAAGAAAGTTTTATACGTATGAAAATATTAATTGTTACATAATTTTGCAATATAATAATTAGAAAATTATTTTTCTTTTAATAAATTTGTAGAGTAAACTAAATAAATAATTAAAAGTAAAATATAAATAAAAATTACGTGAATGCGTTTAAAAACGTATAAAATATTTACTAGGCAATGTTTTTTTAATTGATTTCCTGATTGCCGTAAATTTGAAATAAAAAGATATAATTGAAATTAAAAAAAAAAACTTTCTTTTTGTTGTTCCATTCGAATGTAGTAGCTACGCCACTCATATTTCGTATCCACATCACTGACTACACTACTACAAAGATTATCTGAACGTATCCGTAAAAAATCTAGTATATGAAGTGATGAGAGAAGTGAAATGATTATTTGTATTGTTGAAATGATTATTTATATAAACGCACGCCTAACAAAACGAAGCAGAAAATTTGTGCAACAAAGAGAGCTGTTACAAATGGTACTATCTTAAACGATCCTTATGTCAAAGAGAACCATCGAATGATAAATTATCCATCATTGAGTAATGTTATTGCCGCCTGAAGCCATATTTCTCTGATTTGATCAATTGATTCGAAACGAGGGAGTCGAAAGTTTTACTATATGTGTACAGTTTGCGTGCACGCATGAAGTTCGTTATTCTTATGGAGATAAAAAATAAAGTATGAATGTATATAACCGAATATAAACTAACAAAAAATTATATCGAATGTTTATTCGAAAAGTACAAATATATTACATCAATTTGTACGAGGTTTACTGACTTAAGAAGAAAAAATAGTTTAGTTTATTTGTTTTTTTATCAAATATCTAAATTAATGCAACATTTTTATTTCATATATAAATTTCAAATAATTACAAAATATAAGAAAGAAGATTAAGTGCTTTTCAATCATTATTTATGATATAATATTAAAATTAAGTTTTTATGATGCATTATAATAATTCAATTATTGATCTTGATAATACTATCATAAAAAATTGCCATAAAAAAGCAAGAGATTTATCGAAGCAAATTATTTCTCGACAAGAGAAATTATTTTAAAATATTTTTCTCAACATTTTGGTTTACGCTTGAGGATATTTATTTTTTACCTGGGCCTATTACAAGATATCATACTTGGCCATCGTGTATCGCATCATCTTTTTTCCAAACCCGTCGAACTTAATCACGTGTAATTCGTCTTTCGACAGTGGGCCAACTTACTGGCGAAATGTATATCCTTGATGCCAGTCAAGGCGGCGCCGGAAATTCCCCCCCGAGATTTTTTTTTTTAAACAGGTTTGACCGGTGTCCGCATTATCATTGCATACGTTTGCGTGAACGGTAACATGCTTGGTGGTGAGAACACTTGAATCCGGGACAATGATATAACGCAAGCATGTACAATGAATCGAAGTGGCAGATTGATAAAAGCGATATCAAAATATCACCCACTTGAGGCTAATCGAAATTTCATTTTCAAATATTATTGCGTTCATCGATGGGGACAAAACAAAATAAATTATATTAAATCTATATTTCGAAGGCACACATATTTGTCAATTTACTGTATTAATATAAATAAAAAATTTATCTAAAAATAAGAAAAATCAGCATAGAAACTTGTACGTGTACTTCATTATTTATTTTTTAATATTTTTATAAAATTATTTTTTTAAGTTATTCCGTCCTAGGCTTCTAAATAAAGCTTCTTAAAGTTTTTTTTTTTTTGTAAAGAATTTATAAACACTTAACATTACGTACTTCTTAGAGTAAACTCCCAAATATCATTTTCCTCAAATTTTTTATTTGTACTTGTTTGCATTGTCTCATATTAGAAGTTGATCCGATCGCACACCGAATTCTCGACATTATTGTTATTAGCTATCAGAAATAAAATAATTAAGCGTATTGGCTTTAATTTATATACAGAAAAATTTATATACAGAAGGCATTAATAATTTCAAGCTAATAACAAATGATTAAACTCATTAAGCACACGAGTCTGTCTACGGATATTCTAATTATAACAACGGGGAACAGGGCCGCGTACTTACATAAATAAATAAGCGGCTCGTGCGCGCGTAGGTGCATGCAGCTGAACGAATCTTACGCACGAGCGAGCACCGGATTTGCATACATTTAATGTATTTAGCCCGTTTACAATATGACTCACACATGATTCCTGAAAGGGATACATCCGATGCTGTAATCGAAGTAAACGTGAATATAATAGGTAATAATATGATATAAGAGATTATATATGAGTCCTACTTTCAATGCGTGATATAAGAGAAAGTTTTAAGACACGCGCTAAATACTTTAATCCAAGTATCGATATCTTTGATCTGATAATCGCGTCAAGAAATTGACGTCGCTGGCATATTTCTCATTTATAAACAGACTTTATATTTTGAGACGCACATACCGCTTCACAAAATTTACGTTCAATTGAATTGAATAATAGATAGATATTCACAAGCTTTAAATGGACGCGATTTATAACGAGTACTGACGACATACATGTCCTCGATGACACAATACATCAAAGAAAACTTTATGATATCCATTTCGCATGACCGTTCAAACTGTATTACGAACGTGTCAGCAAATATTTCAACTTAAAGCGTTACGCATTCATATGTGTTAAGCCCTCGTGCTTATTGGTCATTAAAGCACGTCACAATTACAGAAGATGCGGGAGCGCAATTAAGATGTTATCGCAAATATAAAACGATGCTTGACAAAAAGTGACAGATTTAATTTACGGTGAAATTTGCCCGCTCTCTTGGAGCTCTCTCATCCGCTCAAATTAATTCCGACGACTACGCTATCCAAATGACAGCGCTATCACGTTCAGCGGGAACGTCGCACGTCAGTCTTAAGCCGGCATGTAATAGGTTATTCAATTAAAAGGATAATAACATAACAATATAATTCAATATACATCTAATTTTTTTTTATATCCCTGGTGAAAATTTTTCTCAGAATTTTTCATATTTTTAGAATTTCTGTATAATTTTATAACTTTTTCAAATTTTTTATACGAATTGGAACACTTTAGAAGAAATACTCAGAAAGTTTACATTTTTTCTTAGAATTTATATATGTTAATTTATATGTTAATTATTAAAAAAATCCCAAGATTTTTAAGATTTTTTGTTCTATAATTTCTAATGAAATATTAGAAAATCTGAAAAAAATTAAAAATATTTTTTAGACATTATAAGATGAAAACTTTCAGAATATTTCAGAATTCATATGTATAAAAAATTTTAAGAGAAGATATAGACTTTTTAAGTATTTCTGAAAAATGTTTCTATTCGTATAAAAGTTATGAGAAAAATTTTCACTAGGGATGAGACAAATATCTTTCGCAGTAAATTATTTACGAACGCTGATAGTATCATTGATAAATTGATATTCAATTTATGTAATTTGTGACATGTCTATTTTCAGTTTAGGATTGTGTTTCAAGTTCGACTGTGTTCAGCGCGTGTTTTATAGAAACTGAAAATGATTTATAGAACTGATTTATAGAATGATTTATAAAATAATTTATAGAACTGAAAATATATTTACGATAAATATAAAATGATATTAGATAACTAAGATCCAGCCTCGACCATATTTGAAGTTTTCTTAGTTGTGATTATGTTTAAATGTTCAAATTCAAATTATTATTGTTTGAAACAAATATGTTCCCAACATAGTTTATATTTCCAAGAATAAATAGCGAAAGAAATTAGAAAACATTGAATAATCTGATTCGTGCATATCTCATGCAAATTTATTTTAATCTAATAAGAAAATGCAAGATCACAATACTTGAATATTTTTTAAACCATAAATTTTTCAAGTCTTATATGTAAAATATTATTAAATTACTAAAGACTCCTCTTATCTTTCTTCGTATAAGCAAACTTTTAAAAGCTTTCAGAGAAATGTAAATTCAATTTTCATCTTGACGCGTATCTTTTTCTGGCAGTTATAAATTATTTCGCATGTCACAAATTACTTTGGGTTTATCAAGTTTATGTTAATGACAAAATGCTAATGTAGAGCACTTTCTTTGAAATGTGTCAATCATGTAGAAGAGACAATCTGTCACATAATATGTGTACGCTATTTTTACATGAAATACGCCTACCTGTTGCAAAATTGCATCGTTACAACATCGAAATTTGATCACCTGCGTGCCGAATGGCCCACGGGGAACCACGTTGTCGTGGAGAAGAAGAAACGTGCGTACCCGGGGGCAGAGTACGGAGAGGGTGAAAACCTTGGCATTCCCCACGATTGCGAATCAAATAATGATTCTCTCCTTCCACGAGACCTCTTGCCTTATTTTCGTGACTCCGGATTCTGTGTGTTTCTCCTCCAAAGCCGGATCATTGCAAATTCAGACGCAATCATGATTGCGACTTGTTAGGATCTTGCGATGTTATGCGCTATGATCTTACGGCATCTCACTTTTTTGCGGCTTTTAATTTATTACCGAGTGCTTTAATGGCCGTTATAAAATGTACGTTATTTAGCACATTATTAAGTATCTTATTGCAATACGGCAGTAAAAAGGAGAGACGTAACGTATAATTTTTAAAAGATATATTCTTAAGTTTGTTGAAATTTAATAAATATTAAAATTATTGGATTATTCGCTCTTTAAAATTATACTACTAACTATAACAGAGTGTATACATATTAAAATATATAATGTTATTTAGTTTTTGCATAGTTGTTCATAAGTAATACATTTTCTTGAATATCGTAAAGTATCATTTGAAATAAAAATAAAAAATGTGTAGAATTTTTTATTTTTACTTTTTATACAAATATGATCTAAGATCTTTCTCTCTTTCTAAGATGCATAATCTTTGCTTCAATAAAATAATTATGAAAAAAGTTACAATTATTACAGAAACAAAAAGAAGTATTACCTTATAATTTTCTATGATCACGAAAGGAATGGAAGCATAACGAAACAAGGCTCCAGTCGTAAAAGTAATTTAACATCTTATTGTCGCCATTTCTTACACCCCTCTACTTCATAAAAATATTTATTAAATATGCCAGTAAAATATATGCCGACAAATATACTGTACGTGGTTTCACATATAAAAACCAGTTATGGTTAATGTAAGACCTTAATTCTTTCAGTTTCTTTGGTGAGAAACCTTGGTAACACCATCATAATGTTGAAATATATTCAATAAAAAATTCAGTTAATATTTTTATCGTAAGAAATAAATTTTTTTTATTATATTTTTCCTGTCATTTTGAATATTTTGTCTTTCTTAATGGTACATATTATTAACCATTATTTTTTATTCGTAATAATAATGTTTCTGTTCTTATATTAAAACAGTTATTAAATTGTTAAAGTTAACGCGTTGTTTTTATTGAGGAAGATGGTTTATCTACCTAATCAAGTTTTTTAATTTATTATATTGCGTAGACTTACTGTTGCCGGAAAATGAAAGATATAACGATGTAAAATCAATGCAATTACCGCTCGCGTGTTTCTCGCACAAGAAACGTCGAAGCAGAGATCCTCTGAAAGTCCATCTCAGTTACGCACTCTCAAATGCAATCCGCGATGTTAGATAATTAAATACATTAACCCTCTCTAGAGACAGCGGTGCATTTATTACAGTTATGTAAATCTCACGCAAGGCGGAGAGCATAATGCAACGATGCTTGGAAAAGTGGAATGCCGCCTACAGCGTCTACTCTCTTGCGTATACGAGAGCAATAACTTATTCTAACGTATGCAAATAGGAACAAAAGCCACAGATAAACGAAAGTATGCAGACGCGGAAAAGTGAAACGGTTCACGGTGAAACGCAAAGGAAGGCACGATGCGAGAAAAAGGCGATTGCACGGAGTTAACCCTCTAGCTCAGCTCATACAATATGAAAAGAGTAGCAATATAATATCTATTGTACTATTACGATATATCATTACGTGCGTAAAAATCGGGAAACTAATACGGAGATATTTTACTTTCACTGATTTTATCTCGATAAACCTGTACCTTTTTTCTGAAAGGAAGAGAAAATTTGATCTATACAAAGTTAACGTTTTATAAATAATTAAAAAATTTACAAATACTTTTTTCTATTTCATCTTCCTGGCTTTCTCATTAATTTGTACGTATGTACAGTAACTAAGTAGGTTGAGGACTATACAAGTCATTTTAGTTCCCAGGATTCGTTCATGAAATCAATTTTATATAACATACGTTTACAATGTGTAACTAGAGCATACACATATTAGACAGTCACCGTGTTACGTAATACTATGTATGAGTTGCGAATGTACGGAATGTTTCTTGGCATTCCGTACGCGATGAAAGGAAATCAAATCAAAGCTACATTGGGATTAACTGGAAACCAAGAATCTCGATTGGTACGTTAAATGCAAGACCTTACTAGATAGAAATGGATTGTGTTTAATTAGACATAAAATAACAATTAGTCGACATAATTACGACGGAAGAAAGCAAATAGGACAGCTGAAGCCCAGGTAGCAAGTTGACGTTATTTGTCGTCACTTTAACGTCAAAATAACGTCTTCGACGACATTTTGACGTCAAAATGACGACAAATAACATCAGCTACCTGGGAGGCGACGCGACGGCAGGAGACTGGGCGAAACGTTCCTCGCATCTTCTCATTGCTCTCTTTTTCGTCGCGGGCGAACGGCGAGCTATGCCGCTCCCGCTAATTCTACGTGATCTAATCTGATACGATCGTCTTACAACCGCTACTATATTAATTATTTCCCAACGTTTCTCTCGCGGCAGCTATGGGAGCTAAAATGCAGGAAGAAATGTCTGGCATCCTCGGCTTATGGATCGAAATCCATGAGCCTCTTTGCAATGCATTCGTTTTTTCCCTTTCTTAGAAATCGGTGAATTAAAAAATTGCGTTAGATTTTATTTATGTATATTAGATGCGCTATTCTTATCTGATTACATGTGAAGTATTGAACATTGTTACAATAGAATTTCATTTCACTGATCGAAGATCAGTTTCACGGGAACGAAGACGTAATTAACATCATTGCGGTTAAAATATAATGTCGCGCATATAAACCATAATTGCATTACTCAACGCAGAGTAACATGAAATATTTGTCTTTTTTTTTAAACTAAAACTGGATCACAGCTGACTATTACGTAAATCATTAATTGCCTAGCATAATTAATCGTTATATTGCAGAATAAGGCGGGCACTTGTAGATCATGTCAATCTACCTATCTCGCAACGTGGCTTAAACGGCGAAATATCGACGTTGTTCCTCGACGATGAATTTTACAATTGAACGAGTTGCAGACGCATTCGTAATCCTACAGCCGCGTTCTTCGTTATTACGGAGAACGGCTCGTTCCGTGGTGTGTCCGTTCTCATTAATTCCGCGTGATCTAATTCGATCATAGTCTTTCCGATCGACAAGCATGTCGACTGACCGACCCTGATCGAGCCGTGTTGAAAACAGTATTCTGACTCGTGTGCAAGGATCGACTTTCGCTCCGTACATCGTCGCACGCGCTCTGCGCAATCTTGCATCTCGATGTTACCTATGCGCGATCCCGCTTCTGCGAGAGAGAATCGTGTTTTCCATAACACCCAGGTGCAGGTGAATAGGAGCTGTGCGTGTGTCTGTGTGGAGGTCATAGACACGCGAATTAATCTAGTTCAGACCGGAGCGAACCGATTCTTCTTCCCTCTTTCCTCTCTCTCTCTCTCTCTCTTTCTCAGTTGAAGTATATACTCCAACTATTATTATTAATAGTTTCAAATACGCGTTCATGATATCATTAATTTCCGAACAATCACATCTTCTGTTGACTAGTTGCGCGAATTTAACATATTTTGAATATTGTTTATCGCAATACCTTAATTAAATAGTGCATAATTTTCAATTAAAAATGATGATATGAGTTTTGATTTCACGATTACATTGCAAATTTCTACCACTAAGATAAAAATACGAAAGTTGAAAACAGATAAATTTATAAAAATAAGAAAGTAGCTATGCCTACTTTAGAATATTTAAAAGGCATATTTGAACATTTTTGTTAAATTAAATACATTCTTAATAATCTCTTTAAAAATTCTAATACACACTTTAGATTCTTTTAACTTTTTTTTTAACTTTAAAATGATTCGCTTTCAAACACAAAAAAGATGAAGTACTACAACTACAATAATGATTTTAAACGCTGTTATAGTTATTGTAGTTTTAATTTCTTATAATTTCTGATTATTTTACATTAAGTACGATTAACATAACGAATAATTCTTAAGAAATTCCTTCTCTCTGTCAAATGATATGACGGTCATTTCAAGCGCACTCCAACTATTTAATTCGCATTGTATAACACATTCACAAAATCTTGCAGAGTCAGCCGATATCTTCAGATCGTACCGCGAACACTTTCACATGCGATTCCTCATTGAAGCTTTCTCTCGCACATTTTCTTGTCGGATAAGAGGAAACAAAACATACTTATCCGCTTGTTGATCGATAAGGCCATCTAAATGGCCTGCTTGTCTCAAGTAAATCTCCAAAACGTATTACTGTAGTAAGAGAGTGATCATGAGATGCTGGACGGAGAACGAGCGCGAACCAGATAGGGCAATCGAGATATTTGGTCCACATGCTCTTGCGTATTCCGACCTGGTTTTTATTCAACCTGAATAGTCGAGCTCTGATTGACTAGACTGATTCGTACGAGCTATAAATCTTGCTTCAACGTAATATCTTCTACAACTGTTTTACTTAAATGTTGTCAACAACTAAAGTCGCCGTGCATCAAAGTCGAACAAAATAATTATCAAAAATAGGAAGTTAAATTAAATGATAGGATTGGAGCATACATTCACTAACTGGTAAAACCTGTTGCTAATAACCTAACATTAAATCTTGTATTATGAGACTGCTTTTATTTTAAAAAGTTTGATTATTACATTCGAAATCAAGAAAAGTAACTTGTAATAAAAAAAAATAACAATAATTAGATACAGTATCTTTATTTTGTTCACGATATTTTTAGTTCATATGTATTATGTAACATTGTGTTTATGCAAATATTATTGAAAAGAATGTAAAAAAAGAGCTCTATTATATTTTTGGATTTATTGACAAAAATCTACTTGCTTATCTTTGTTTATTTCAAAGAATGCTCTTACAAGTGAAAACTTTATTTTATATGTAAGATTAACAATAAGATTTTTTGTTTCGATTATAAAATACGATAAGCCATGATAGATTTAGAAGTCTGTCATCAAATATATACAGACAACTATTAATATATGTGATAATCGTATTCTCTGACAGTATCTTATTCTTCTGACAGTATCCTGCTCTACATCAGGACAACATTACTGTCGTCTATTGTATCTCAGTATTCGTATTCGTTCACATGCCGACTGTCGTGATTCACACTAGTCGAGACTGGTCTGCATCCTACATTATTGTATCCTGGTACGCTTGTTGCTCTACATGTTTAGAGCTCATTTCTAAGGGTGACTCACACTATGAACTAAGACTGATTAATTACGAAGTTTAGAGTATTTTGACGTCTGTAATAATTCTATTTAATCGCTCACTTTTAACTGGATTTTAAATTTAATAACATCGTTTAAGAAATAAGAGACTATATAAGCATTTCTTTTTCAAAACATATTTTAATACATTTTTATAAATTTAAAATTGTGAAAAAATTATTATTGGAAAATATAATTATGCTTGTAGATTAATCATTGATTCACTTAATCGAAAAAAAACACAAAATCAACTAAATCTTAGAAACCTCTAAATTAAAATAAAATTATATATGAATCGTAAAATAAAATTCTTTTAATGATTTTATTGTTAATGAAGAAAAACTTTCGAACTGCATCTTTGTCCTGAAGATGAGATAATGCTGCGTTTCCATTAATCAAAACTAACAGGACTTGGTAGACTTTTATGATTTGTCTTTATGGCTTACCTTTACTGTGTTAAATCCCATTTGTTATAATTCGCCAACAGCTCATTGTATGTGCACGCAGAAAGTGAGAGGACGTAAGCTTCTCGTAATAGGATGCCCGACATTACTTTCACAACGAGAGCAAGGTCTTATTTTCTACATTGATGGGTTTTGGTCTTCCCTTTCTGTCGATGTGCTTTATTTCAGTACGTCAGTATGAAAATGTTAAGCTTTTAATTTATGAATAATTTATATAAATACATAAGCATGAAAACTGAATGTGTATAAAAGAAAATAATTGCTTACGTATATAATTTATGTAAGATTTATTATGCAAATTTGATGAAAATTTGTTTATTAAATGTAAGAAAGATGCGATTTTCAAACAAGTATGTATTGAAGTATTACGACATATTAAAAACGATGCTGATATAAAAAACATTTATAACATTTGAAAAGAATTTTATTGTATTTGCAGAATCCGAAGTGAGAATTTAAAAAAAAAATTACAAGAAGTACACATACATGTAAGAAAATATTGCTTGCTTTTATTAAACAGTTAAATGTTTCTATTTTTAAAATAATTATTTCATATAATTTTAATTAAAATTTTTAATTTAAGCTGAATATTATATTATATATTTTTTAAAAGATAATATAGTGTTTTGATTGAATATACGTAAAGAAATAAATATTATCAATGACAAGAGAATGTTGAACAACGTGTCGGCAATATCAGCATCGTTTTTATCAACATTCTATAACAATGGTTCTATGTAGAAAAGAAATCTTTCTCGTAATGCAACATTTACAGAATATTATGACATCTGTTGTACAAAACACAAACAACTTATAAAATTTGACGAAATTTTATACTATTCATTATTTATTAATCATAATATCTATTAATTCTCATCATTAGTTATTAATCATAATATCTATTAATTCTAAATTAGCAAGTTGATCTTATCACAATTAAATGACATATAATTACATTGTTTTTTGTTATATTTTATTATATTTAAGTTATAGACGTTTTCGGCATAATGTAGCAAATAATTGAATATACAGATTGTATAAAATAATTTTAACATATTATATATCTTTTATGGAAAGAATTAAATAATTTTTTTCAATTGCACTTTGTTGCATACATTTGCACCTTTATTGTTAGCAATCTTATATTAGTACTTGTATTAGTATTATTGTAGTCATCTTATCGATTTTTTAAATTATATCATTTTACTCTGATACGACAGATAGTTCGCTTTATACGGTTTCTGTACTTTGTATTCGGATTGACATCTTCAATCCTAGTCTATCCTAAGGCATCATAGGCATAGTCATATTAGGCATAGTCATATTAGGCATAGTCATATTAGGCATAGTCATATTAGGCGAAGGTGTAGTAGTCGTAGTAGTCGTAGTAGTCGTAGTAGACGTAGTAGTCGTAGTAGGTCCAGGCGGAGGCAGAGGAGGCGCTAAATTAAAATAAAGATTATATAGCATTAAATAGAAATAATTTGCTTCCGAAAAGAAATGTTGTATACTTTTATTAAGAAAAATATATTCTCTCATTATTCAATAATAATGAGTTGAAATAAAAAGCATATCGAATAGGAAATAACAGTATCTCCAAAAAATTAAAATTTTGTAATATTATTATCAACATTAGATTATTTGTTATCAGTAAATACTTATTTTTATCGTTGTTTTAACGATTATAAATAATATAAATTTAATAATAAAAGTATGTATACATATAAAATCTATAATCATTCCTGTCCTCATGCAGACAATGCAATGCATATAAAATAGGTTGCATGTAGCACCAAAATTGTTAGATATAATATGTAGCTAAATTGTTGGGAAATTGGATTAATTTAGATCTTAGATTAATAATTAATTTCTTACCACTTTTTAAGTTTAATTCTATTTATAAAATAGACATAAAAATTTCATTGATTGAATATAAGGCTAACATATGGATAAACATAAAAAATTAAGAAGAATTATTCGATTATCTCTGATATTTCGTATAATAAACAAGTAAATTAACAATTATAGTTAACGGATATATCTTAAAATTGATATTTTTAATGCTAATTGCTTTTCAATATTCTCTATTCATTATTACCTGAAGTTGATGTCGATGTTGGACATTCCGTTGTCGTACCATGCGGCAAATACAATTCAGGACATTTCACAACACACATGAGACTCATGGGATATGGTATGATTGCAGATGTGCAAAGCGTCTGACAAATATTTTTACGTAACTCATCAATATGGGTTAAGCCAAATCTTCCGGTTCGGGAAGTTTGATCAGTCACATGTGAAATATAATGTTGCATTCCGTCATGCGGCACTACATTCTAAATAATATATATATTATTTATTAATAATTGTATTTTTGCTCTCTCTTTCTCTTTTAATTTTGATGAACATGCTGATCTTTGTTTTACAGAAACAATATTCTATAATTTTTAGCAAAATATTTTTCTCTTAAATTAAATTATTGTTAAAATTTATTATAAATTATAAATTATTAATTAATATATTAATATTTTATTCGAAATTTTTACATTTGTGCTTAGAAAATCTAAAAATCTATTGATTATCTGCTTAAATTGATCATTTTTATGTTAAAAAGTAAAATATAAAAATATTGCATGTTATGAATGAGTTTACAGTAGTTTACAGCCAAAAATTATTTTAAATCAGACAAGATGTTTTTTATAGATTTTGTTCGCAATTTGTTTTCATCTGTATATTATCAACTTAAAAATATTACAAATTTTGATTACCTCTGCTAAGATTATCCCACATGAAATCAATAGTCCAACCCAAATATTTGGGCACATTTTTTCCCTATATTTTCTATACCACTTATATAATTGAAGTTATTACTTTTATATTGTTAGATGTATTTTGTTACACACTCTGCAACTGTTATAGTCTTGAGCGAATTTTTTGCTCATTTATATAGACGAGAGATGTATGTTCTTAAAAATACGAACGTGACGAAGTGTCCAACATATTACTCACTTTGCGAGATTTTTTCGCAGATTATATGCGTTTCTTATCTTGTACATTAAATATTTTGAAGACAATACAATGCTTGACATGCAAATACACTTTATCATCATAGATGTTTTAAATCTTCTTTATATCATGATAAAATTAAATAAGAAAAGAACTGAAAAACCAAATGGATCCAAATCTTTTGTCATATAGTAATGTTACAGTTTTGATTAAAAAATAAAATTAGTATAATTCATTTTTTGTAGATAAAATTGATTTTTTGAAAAATATCATAAGAAATGTGATTAATAACATTTTCTATCAAATGATTTAGTTTGTATTACATATAATTTAAAATCCTGCAATATTTTTTCTCAATAAATTTATTTAAAATAATAGTATTATTAAATTAATTTTTTAAAAATTAATGTTTAAATTTTGTGATTCAATGTGTGTGTGAAAAATTTAGAAGATAATTGTAATAGTTTTAAAGAGAACACGTATTACCTAATGATAGTTGGTTCAAACTTACTGGTTTTAATTTACAAACACACACATAATATAATACATATATCATGCTTAATTACACGCAATATATTTTTTATGTTTTATGAGACTATTGATAAAATGTACTATTTTGTATATATGTACAGTACTGTAATATTCACAATAACGTTTGTATTGTGAATGATGAAACAATGTTATTAACAATATTTTTGAGATCTTTATCCCGTATAAGAAATCACAACACGTGACTAGAATGCAGATAAGAATATCACGATAAAAATTAAGAAGGTTAAAACTATTTTTACATACTATTCTTACTGTTCCAGCACGTCGCTGATTAGCACAAGAAAGGTAGTTCTGCGTTATATTTATCCTTATCACCCAGTTGTATGCAACCCGTTCTTCATAGTCGTAAAGCGTGAATTTTTTCCGCTTATAATGAAACAATAATAAATATGAAACTTATATGAATTGAAGTGTAATTCAGATCATATTTATTATCTAAATTAAATGTTTAAATTTAATAGCATCTAGAAAACTTTTATTTGTTATGAAAATAACGATGAAGATATAAACAATGTCTAGTTTTATAAAAATAGTATCATTTTTTATAATAAAAAATTAATGATGGTACAATAATATATATATAGAATAAATGCACTTTTTAATTATATTAATAAATAAAAAGTAATAGAATTTATTTAAATATTATAATATATATTTATGTATTATATTAATATCTTAAGTATCATATTTATAATTAACCAAAATATATTTTTTATAATAGCACTTGTAAAAGAAGTGTTTAATTTTAATATTAAAATGTTTTATTTTTGTTTCCATTTTTTTTAAATACTTAAAAATATTTTAGTTTCAAACAGTGCTTAGATTTCAAACACTAAAATGTTTAAAGCTCTTAAAGATGTTTCAGTTTTAAACGTTTAATGCTTTAAATCTAAGTACCGTTTAAAACTAAAAATATTTTCAAGAGAGAGTATTTAAAAAACCGAAACAAAAATAAAAACATTTTAATATTTTAAAATTAAACATTTCTGTAAGTGAATAGTAAATACAATTTGAAGACAAATGGAGGGAAGGGACTTGAAAAGGAAAGGGAATTTAAGAAGTTGCATTAATTATATAAAAATAACTATTGCATAACGACCAAAAGTATTAATAAAATAACTTGCAATAATTGAATGAAATAAATTAAAATAATGGAGTTTCACTTGAAATTTACTTTGTTTCGTAAATTTATTTATTTATTTCATTAAATCTCTGATTATCGACGCAGTTAAATAAGTATAACTCGACAACCTAATTAGGTAGTCTTTGTAGGGTTTAGGAAATGAAATTTCTATGAGAATCTTTTCTTCTCGCAATTTTTCCTGAAAGCAAACATTTTCTTGGTCCAGAATATATTCGGACGTTGCTATGACCTTTCGCGGCAGAGCACGAAACTACGGTGTGGCTGTAGGAAGGTGCTGCCCAGTAGGAAGGTGATAGCCACGACGTGATCACGTTAGCAATGACGCCAGAGATCCCAGCGGGTCGATAACAATGAGACCGACAACGACTGCAGACCGAGAACATTCCTGGCGCCCTGGTCTCTCCACCCAGAGCCGCCAGCCTTTTTGTTACCCGCTCGTTTTTGCCCGTGCTTTTACTCTTCGTGTAAATCTTTTTCGACTGCTCGTCTCCTCTCTCCTCCTCCTTCCAGCCGTTCCTCTGTTTCAATTAGTTAATGCCCGTGAGTAAAAAGACTGCTTCGCGATACGACGCATTTTCGGATCATTGCGGAGAAGAAATCAATCCGCTGGAAAGCGTCTCGTTGTAAGCATCGCAAATTTATCTCGCTAATTCGGCATACCATAAAGAACAAGTTTAAACGTATTAATCCTGGCGCCGATAATGCAGAGGTTTAACACTCGCATACTGTCCTTACCATCGGCTAATCGTTCGATACTAGCTTCCATTTTATTTCCAAGGGACGCAGCACCTTCAAGTAATTTCGAATTATTCCAATATTTAGAAGTTTTTTCATCCTTTACATTTCTCAATAATTACTGGATTTATGAACTTAAAAAGAATGTAATATATAATGTATTTCTTATTAATCATATCGATAATATGAATTCAATTCCAGCGTCATTTACTGTAATTTATTTCTTTTAACAAGAAAAAAGATAATTCTTTTCATTGAGTATACAGGATGCAGAACGAAATTGAATGTTCAAATTAGGGCTCCCAAATAATTATTACAACTTTTTAATTTCAATATACATATTTACGACATTGAAATCACAAGATTCTGATTAGTGGTCCTCGCTTAAAAGAATTTTATGCATTTCATGATAAACCTACTAGCGAAAGCATCGATACCACGGAATCCTATTTATTTTGCGTTAGTTTCGGTGCTCGAACTGTCCTCGAAAAAAATCAGGAAGCCGTCTTGCCGCAGCGGAGATTTGCGCGATCACCCGGCTAAACATTTCATCGTCGATCGGCACCTCTAACCGCGCGGAATTATTCGTGAAAGTAATTGGGGTCTCTTGTTATGAAACTCGTCTCTCAAGAAAGTAATTCAACGATGGTGTAAGGTACTTTCGTAATTCTCGGCTGCATCCCTAATTGGGTCTGCATATGCCAATCGATTCTCTCCTTCAGTCGGGCATCTCGTTCGCGCTAAAATCGTGGGAGCGAATAATGCGCAGATAATTGTCGCTCGATGTCTAAGATGAATCTCTTTTGTCGTTCGTGCAATCGATATGTGCGGAAGTGTGAGCTGCGAAGTCGCGAATCTGAACATCTGCATGTCTTACAGGTTTCGAATGCTTCTCAATCTTGGAATTTGATCGCGAGACCAGATTAGGCCGGGAAACGACATTCGATAATGCAATGTAAAATATAATTTTATTATATTAGTTCTCCTAAAGTATAAAGATATTTTACGAACAAGAAGAAATTAATCAAGTTTCTATATTTTATAAAATAAAAAAAATGTTAACAATATTGTTCCGTACCTACTTCAGATTTAAATTTACGTTGTATTTATGCTACAGAAAGAATATATCATAAGTTACATATAATTATTAGATGTTGTATCTGTAGCATAATTGAAAGAAATTATTTCAATCTTGCGACTCCGTCGATAACAACCTCGACAAATTAATTCGATTCCAAAGTGAAATCTATAAGAATATATGGAAGAAATAAATATTGACACGTTAGAAGGAAAAAATAAAATTGTTATTGTATAATAATGCATAATTAAGTCAGTGATGCCATTAATTAATAGGATATTGAATAATCTGATTATTTTAACGAAGAGCGCAAACGAATCAGCTAAAGAGAGAAAAGGATTCGTGTATGCGCATGTGGTGAATATCAATTTAAAGTGGATGTCATTATTCGAACGTGCGAGCATAACATTATTTATGTGAAATTGAAGACAATTTAATCGCTGAAGAAGAGCTACTACGTAAGAATCTAATCTGCTCGTTCTCGAAAGAGCAGATTCCAAAAGTAAAATGCATTAGTATCATAATGCGAAAACAACACTATTACGTCATTCACTTAGAACTTTCTTTACGAATTAACACATACGAACGAATAAAGAGACTTGTCTTGATTATTTTCACTGACGGAATCATGTCGCTCGCGAGACTTAATAAAAAGATTGTGTAGGCCGTCAATGTGATTGAAGGCATCACCGATGGAGGATTGCGGAGGTGTGCAGTTCCTTGCGGAGGATTCCGCCGACACTCGACTCCTTGACGTTCCTCCAGGGAGTTTCAGCCTCGCGACGGAGGGCAATAGTGGCGTAGGGTGCATATCGAAGGGAAGATGAGAATAGGCGAAGGGAAGGAAGCTAGGAAGGGTAGGTGAATAGATGAAGAGACTCGATGTAGAAGCGAAGGAGCGAAAGAGACGAAGGGAGAGGAACGAGAGGGAGACAAAGAGAAAGAGAGTGGGAGATGAGGGCGCATTCCCGGTCAGGAGCGTGGAAAAGGGCGATCGGGGAGGTTACGGGGTGGTGGCGTGGGTGTGCAGTAGTACTGGTTCTTGCCGAGAGACGGGAGAGGATGGAGCGAACGGAGGAGGGAGTGGGCGAGGAGAAGTCCAGAGGGATGGAGAGAGACGAATGACGAGAAACGAAGGGGTCCTGGGGAGTTCGACCAAGAGAGAGAGATAGACAGACAGATAGAGAGAGAGAGTGAGAGAGAGAGAGAGAGAGAGAGAGAGAGAGAGAGAGAGAGAGAGAGAG
>QKQZ01017163.1:0-20951 GCA_003595255.1 Solenopsis fugax | reverse complement strand
TCTCCGTCTGTCCTTAGAAGACTTGCCCTAGGGCAGTAATAAACGCTTAATCAATCAATCACTCAATCAATCTCTCTCTCTCTCTCTCTGCGTATTTATCTTTCAATCATACATTTTAAATGTGCCAGTTTTGATTTAAAAATAATATTTTTTTATATGTACAGAATTAAAAGCAAGGTGTTAAATAAATATTTTTAATATTAGCATAATTTCAGTGTCAGTGAATGACTTGGTAAACAAATAAGAATAGGAGAGAGGTTGTGACAGTGCGGAAGAGGGAAAGGGGGAGGGAGGGAGAGCAGTGTTTGAGCTGTCAGGTGATCGTTTCACGTAATCGCCCATATCAAACGGTAAGTTGCGCCGATCCTGTCTCTCTGCTATATGCGCCCAGTGATTGAGTAACTATTTCTATTTATAATTTAAAAACTAAAAGCTTCGGACAAATGTTTGCCAAAGGAAAAGTCTTTTCAGAATAACCTCAAAAATATGTCTCTTCAAGGACATAAGGTTATTCTGAATCACTCTAAATATAGACATATTTGATACAATTATATATAACTATATATAATTATATATGAATAATTTTTTACCGCATTAATATCAGTTTCACAGAATGTAGCGCCATCTACGACATAACAAATAGTGTCATCTTACTGCCTTCTTTGAAGCAAACAAATTTGATCTAAGATTTTTTTCGTAGTATGCATATGTCTCGAGATATTTGAATATCTGACTTTTAATGTCTTGTATATACAGGGTGTTTCATAAATACATATCTATACTTTAGGAGGTAAATCTATACATAAAACAAGTAAAAAATGTCATATGAACATTTATCCTACATACCTTATTCCAAGTTATGGATGATTAAAGATCATTTTCGAAATGCTCGCTTTGTGCTTTAACACACGTTACTGTATACCTTAGTACGTCTCAACATTACCTAATATTTACAAACAGTATCCATCAATACAAATCGGACAGAATTCCAGGCAGCCGGTACTTTATGCTGGCTTACAATTTTAAATATTGTTCTAGAAGCAGCAAAACAGTAATATACACTTATATTAAAATGGCTGACATGCATTTGATGTACAGCCGTGCTAATGGAAATGAATATGAAGCTCGTCGGTTGTACCAAGAACACTTTCGCAACGCAGAATTCCGGATCGTAGAATGTTTTCTTCCATTAGTAGATGGCTTCGTGAAAGTAGTACATTTAAGTTGCGAGCATGCAATCGCGGGTGACCAAGAAGAGTACGTATGCCTCAGGTCGAAGAAGAAATCCTTGATGAAGTTGCTGCATCTCTATCGATAAATATAAGGAGAATAACCGCGGCTAATAATGTTTCTCATTTCACAATGTAGTGAGTGCTAAACACACAGCAGCTTCATTAGTATCATTTTCAAAAGTGTGTGTAAAGCCTTCAATAGCGGATTACATTTTAAGAAGAACATTTTGCGAATTGTTACTGCGATAACACACTAAGAATACTGCTTTCTTATGTTTTATTAGGTGAGCAGTACTAACAATAAGCTTCACAGTGAGAAGCATAAATGAATTCCTTATTCGGTATAGGAACTCCAACAATTTAACTAATCATGTGTTGCCATCGGCTTAGTGAGTTCGTCTAATTGGCTAAAATTGTTATAACTGTAGCACTAGCTACACCGAGAAAGGAACTCATGCGCCTCACTGTACAGGATGTATAAAAATAGTGTCGTCGCTTGAACACATGATTCTCCAGTTCATGTCCGGCAAAGATCACCTCCGAACATGGCCCCGCAAAATTCGTTTTGACCTTGAAACTAAAGGTCAAAATTTTTTATTTTTCGAAAAAATTCTACTCATTGAGAGGATCAAAAGTCTCAAAGGGACCATAGGTCGCAAACGAGTCCTTCAATAAGAAAAAAAGATGAAATATCAAAAAATCATGATTTGTTCGAACACTCTTTCTTACAAGTAAGGAGCGAGGATTCATCGTTATGTCAAATTTAATTGGATCTTCCGAATTACAGGAATCTGAATATATCACTTTAAAGGGTTTTACCGTCGGCATTAGCGTTACCCAAGTGCACCACGGGGAGGTTGCGCGATCAGAATTTGCACAGCATGTGGCCCTGAAAAGAGCTGTTAGTGTGTGAGCGTGAGTAAGTGTGAGCGTAAGTGATTGTGAGTGTGAGTGAGTGAATGAGTATGTGCATGCGCGTATCAGGTATTTAGCAACTAATTTTAATCCCGATGTGGACGGCGATAGTTTCGTCGAAGCCATAAAACCGATCCGTTGTGACCAATGGCTCGTAACATACAGGCTTGTTCTCCACGTGGCGGCCACCGTAAGCACGCTCGCAGTCTTTCCTCAAGGTTCTGTCGAATTCTGGCAAGGACCTCTCGGTTTCTCGTCAATCTGACCATACCTTCATCGATTCGACATCTCAGATCCGATGGTGTTCTAATTACTCTCCCGGATCTATAAACGATCGCTTTTAGTGCACCCCATAAGAAAAAATCTAAAGGATTGAGGTCTGGGGAACGTGGTGACCACAAATGTGGCGCAGGTCTACGGCCTAACCGTGTTCCAAATGCTTCACGAAGAAATGCACGAACCTGAAGACCAAAATATGGTGGAGCGCCATCGTGCATGAAAAAAAGATGGTTGCGGTTCTGTCGGGGAATAATTTCCCGTAAGCGAGGAAGTAAATCACGTTGCAGAAAGGCCAGATAATTTCGGCTATTCAATCGCAACGGGAGAAAGACTGGACCGATAATATTATCTCCAACTATACCTGCCCAAACATTGATGGCGAAGCGATCTTGGTTAACTCGTTCTATCATCGCATGAGGATTTATGGTGGGCCAGATACGTAAGTTCTGCCTATTGACTATGCCGGTACTGGAGCAGCTCGCCTCGTCAGTGAATAGGACGTGTTCAAGAAAAAAAGAATCTCTCTCCAATTTGTAAAGCATCCACCTGCTGAAATTTCGGCGAGCTCTATGATCCTTAAGCTGCAGTTCTTGCACATATTGCACGTGATAAGGTCATAAACCTTCGTCACGAATTATACGACGGACCGTCATATGTCCAAGATCAAAATACCAATGTTACAAATGTTAAATAACCTAATACCCTAATAATTCGTTATCTTATATCGTGATCTTTCCGACTCTATAAAATTGTCGCTCTCTATTTATTGAGACTATGTGTTGTTAATTTCTCTACCTCTAAGTTGTTACTGCATTCGATATCCGGTATAGAAAATATGGATCGTGGTCGACGTTTACGAGACGAACGAGATCAATGCCTTATGCTTCGCGTCATTGATGAGGCTTTTGGAAACTTCGGACGAGCTCGTGAAATTTATCGGCAGTAGCTTCTCCAACGTGCTAATGGGCGATTGCTGCGACCGGGGGCAGTTCCAGATCGGCGTGAATTTCAATGTTTAGAACAGCGATTCCATGATGAGGAAAGATTTGCGGTGCAGGGCGCAGCACATTGGAGAGCAGGACATCGAGTCCACTGGAGGATCGAGGAGCTTGTTATTGCTCTTGCGCGGACCTATCCGGTCATGGGCTTACGCAGAATAGCTGCTCGCGTGGACATAGCTCATATGACGGTTCGTCGTATAATTCGTGACGAAGGTTTACGACCTTATCGCGTGCAATATGTCCAAGAACTGCAGCCTAGGGGTCATAGAGCTCACCGAAATTTCTGCAAGTGGATGCTTTACAAATTGGAGAGAGAGCCTTATTTTCTTGAACACGACCTATTCACTGATGAGGCGAGGTACTCCAGTACCGGCATAGTCAATAGGCAGAGTTGGACAGAAGTCTAATTTTCGAAAAGAACGCGATGTTGCTACACGTTCCGTACGCGTGTACGACCGGCTTCGTAATTACATAGCGCGACGCTGGTTGTAATCAGTCGCTTTCAGGCCGTCGAGCGGTGCGCTATACTATGCTATACTATATTATATTTCCATTCTTATCGAATGATATTTAACACGTAAATATTTTCTTTTATACATACTGTTTATCTCAAAAGTGATCACACTGTCTACCATATATGTATAAGCATATACAAGTGCATTTTGCGTTAACAATATAATAAAAACGCTAGTTCAAAGAGATCATAGTGCAGCTGTACAAACATAACCAGAATCCCTACTCCAACGCCTACGGGAGCTAATCTAACAGGTTATGGGCCCAGACAACAGATTGAGGGCGTAAAAGATAATAAAGTGAAATAATAGAAGAGTTTTTTTACTCTAAATACTGTAATAAGAAAGTGATCACGTGAACTGAAAGTGATCACGCGGAATCACATAAACCGAAAGAAGATCGCAAAGGTGACAAACGAAGAACTTGTTGGAAAAACTAACGGACATTGAAAGCTATCAAATTTGGAAATTCAAAACAACGGTCATACTCAAGGCACATGATCTCTATGATAATATCACGACGGAAACACCGACAACACAGCGCATGACCAAATGGAAGAAGAAAGATGCTCAAGCTCAAAAGGTAATCGTAACTACAATAGATCAAGGACCATTAATGCATATTATCAATTGCGAAATGGCGCAAGAAATGTGATCTAAATTAAAAAGCATTTTTCAAAGAGATTCTGAGCAACAAAAATGCAATCTACTACAAGAATTTTTTAACTGCACTTTCGATAAAAATATATATATAGCGACTCACATATCCAAACTGCAAAATATAGCGCACAAATTGAAATCTTTAAAGGCAAATATCACAGATGATATGGTGATATCAAAGGTTCTTTCCATGCTACCCGACACTTATAAGCATTTTAGAAGTGTATAGGATTCAACTAGCCTAGATCAAAGAACCCTGGAAAATGTTATCTGACGGCGAGGCTTTTGCAAGAGGAAGCCAGAGGAAGTGCAGAGAAGGAGACACCAGTGGCATTTGAGGCTCAAGAAAGAAAATGTTATAAATGTAATAAGGTAGGCCATGTAGCTAAAGATTGCAGATCTAAAATTAAGAAATGTTTCCCTCGTAATAAAACCGGTCATTAATCATCAAATTGTCCAACAAAGGGCAATGGTTGTACTATTTGCAAAAAGACGAACCACGTAGATAAAGACTGCTTCTTCCGAAAGAAAGAAAATAAAGGAAAAGAAGATAAAATTTGCTTTCTCGTGAAAAATGGCCTTAGTTCTTCACAATGGATTATAGATTCAGGAAGCACTTCTCATATGACAAACGATAAAACCTTGCTGAAGAGGATTACACAAAAGGAAACGAAAGTTGGAATAGCCAAGAACAACGAGTCGATGCGTGGACACGGAATCAGCGTCGTTGAAATGCAGGAATGCATGCTTAAAATCGTAATATATGTTCCTGATTTAACAGCGAATTTGATTTCAGTCAATGCGATCACCGGCCAAGGCGGAGAAGTAACATTCACGGAAGACAAAGTGTTAATCAAGAAACAAGGAGAGGTACAACTTAAAGGATTTAAAAACGAAGATGGTTTATATGAAATAGCACTGCAGAGACAAAATGCGCCAAAATCGCTCCTAACGGACGACAAAATAAAAAATGCAAGTTTATGGTATCATCGATTGGGTCACTTAGGACCAGATAACATGAAGAAACTAATAAAAATCTCGAATGGAATGAATGCACACCGAGGATATTAACAATTTAAAGGACCTTTGCTAGGTATGTATAAAATCTAAACACGTAAGAACTGCTCTCAATGAAATTTGAAGAAGAGCCACACGCTGTTTGAAACTAATTCATACAGATGTATGCGGACCCATTGAGCCAGCAACATGGGACGGCAAGAAATACTTTGTTACTCTTCTCAATGATTGTACAAGCTTTGTGACAGTATATTTAATTAAAAACAAATTTGAAGTTCCAGGAATAGTGAAATCCTACATCGAACGAATGGAAAACAAATTCTCTCAGAAGGTGGCGAAACTACGCTGTGACAACGTCAGGGAATATGCAAATGAAGATTTGCAAAGTTGGTGATAAAAAGGGAATAGAGATTAATTTCTCTATACCGTACACGCCACAATTAAATGGAAGAGAGGTTGAACTGCACCTTAATGGAGAAAGCGAGAGCATTGATTTTCGACTCAACATTGAACAAAAATATGTGGGGCGATTTATACGGCAGCATATCTGCAAAATCGGTCAGCATCAAAAACGATCGAGACAACACCGCTGGAAAAATTATAAGGAGAGAAACCTGATTTAACACGAATTCGCACGTTCGGCTATGAAGCATATGCCAGAATACAGAAACCTCTCAAGAAGTTGGAAGAAAGAAGCAAGAAACATTTGTTTGTAGGATATGCACCAATGGGCTATCGCTTGTGGGATCCAATAAAACGAAAAATAATAATAGCCAGAGATGTGTTTTTTTAAGAAAAGAATCTGAAGCCTTCTAAAAAAGGGAATAATTCTTCAATAAAAAATTGCTTAGATGATGAAGACGAAGAGGTCGCAGAAGAGGAAAGGGCGCAAGAGGACACACAACCGACAATTACAATATCATCTGAGGATGAAGACTCAATTTATGAAGACAGCGAGGACACGTTCCATTTGGAAGAAAGATCCTTAACTTCTAAACGAGCCAACAATGATGATGTACCAAGAAAATCACAGAGAACCCGAAGAAGCCCAGAAAGGTATACCGATCAAGCCTTCTTAACTTATTGCAAAGCAATTTCAGGGTCAGACAAAGAGAAATGGTTGGCTGCCACACAAGAGAAAAAGGAAGCACAACTAAGAAATAAAACATGGTTACTAGTGAATGCGGACGAGATACAAGGTGTCAAACCACTGACAAGTCGATGGGTGTTCAAGGTGAAGGACGACGGACGATACAAAGCGAGATTGGTTATTCGAGGATGCGAGCAAAAACATGGTATAGACTACGTTAGGTACGACGAAACCTTCAGTTCTATGGTGAGCTCGAATTCATTGCATATTTTATTTGCTTTGGCGGCAAATAAAAATTCTCAAATTGTATTATTTGATGTGAAAACTGCTTTTCTTTATGGCAACTTAAAAGAAAATATTTACATGTATCCTCCTGAAGGATTCGATTATAAAAATAAAGTATGCAAACTACTTAAATCAATGTAATGGTCTAAAACAAGCGTCTTTGAGTTGGAATAAGCACTTTACAAACTTCTTAAAACAAAATAATTTAGAACAATTAAAAACAGATCAATGTATTTTCAAACATAAGGAAAGCAATTTACTGTTGGTCATTTACGTAGATGACGGCATAATAATAGGCGAAGATAAAAAAGAAATAAATGAATTAATCATAAATCTGAAACGAGAATTTGAAATAAACGTAAACATAAATCCGAAAGTATTCTTAGGCATGGAAATCGGAAAAACAAAGACGGGGCTAAAACTAGTCAAGCAAATTTTGCGAAAACATTATTAAAAATTTTCGGGATGGAAAACGCGAAAGTTGTAAGCACGCCAATAATTAAGGATGAAGATGAAACAAGCGTAATAGATACAAAATTTCCATATAGAGAAGCTATAGGTAGATTATTATACTTGTCAAATAAAACGCGGCTAGATATAACGCTGTCAGCATGGCGAGTAGACATGTAGAAAAACCAAATAAGAATGTCATAGCAGTAAAAAGAATTTTTAAATTTATTAAGGGCACCTTAGATAGAGGCATAGAATTTAATAGCGAGAACAGGAATTATAAAATTATGGCCTACTGTGACTCTGATTTCGCGGGAGATATAGAAACTAGAAAAAGTACCACCGGGTACATTATATTTCTCTGTGGAGGACCTATCGTTTGGAGTTCAAAGAAACAGCCAACGATAGCTCTCTCCAGCACCGAGGCGGAATATATAGCGGCGTCAGAGTGTTGTAAGGAATTAATTCATATAAATTCATTATTAAAGGAACTTTTTGGAGAAGTAATGTCAACGACATTAAATATTGACAATCAAAGCACTATAAGTCTAATAAAGAATGGAATCATTAATAAACGATCCAAACATATTGACGTCCGCTACAGATTCGTGCATGATATGTTTAAAAACAAATTGATTAACATAGAATATTGTCCAACGAATATACAATTAGCTGACATCTTAACAAAACCATTAGGTAGAATCAAATTTGATGAATTGAATAAAGAGATTACGATTAGTTAAGTAAAAAAAAATAATTTAAGTGCGTGTTCTTTTGCAAAAATTAAAGGATAGTGTTGGACAGAATTCTAATTTTCGAAAAGAACGCGATGTTGCTACACGTGCCGTACGCGTGTACGACCGGCTTCGTAATTCCATAGCGCGATGCTGGTTACAGTCAGTCGCTTTCAGGCCGTCGAGCGGTGCGCTATACTACGCTATACTATATTATATTTCCATTCTTATCGAACGATATTTAACACATATATATTTTTATACATACTGTTTATCTCAAAAGTGATCACACTGTCTACTATATGTGTATAAGCATATACAAGTGCATTTTGCGTTAGCAATATAATAAAAACGCTAGTTCAAAGAGATCATAGTACAGCTGTACAAACATAGCTCGAATCCCTACTCCAACGCCTACGGGAGCTAATCCAACAGGCAGAACTTACGTATCTGAGCCACCATAAACCCTCATGCGATGATAGAACGAGTTAACCAAGATCGCTTCGCCATCAATGTTTGGGCAGGTATAGTTGGAGATAATATTATCGGTCCAGTCTTTCTCTCGTTGCGACTGAATAGCCGAAATTATCTGGCCTTTCTGCAACGTGATTTACTTCCACGCTTACGGGAAATTATTCCCAGACAGAACCGCAACCGTTTTTTTTCCATGCACGATGGCGCTCCACCACATTTTGGTCTTCAGGTTCGTGCATTTCTTCGTGAAGCATTTGGAACACGATGGTTAGGCCGTAGACCTGCGCCACATTTATGGCCACCACGTTCCCCAAACCTCAATCCTTAAAATTTTTTCTTATGGGGAGCACTAAAAGCGATCGTTTATAGATCCGGGAGAATAATTAGAACACTATCGGATCTGAGATGTCGAATCGATGAAGGTATGATCAGATTGACGAGAAACCGAGAGGTCCTTGCCAGAGTTCGACAGAACCTTGAGGAAAGACTGCGAGCGTGTTTACGCAACGGTGGCCGCCACGTGGAAGCGAGAGAACAAGCCTGTATGTTACGAGCCATTGATCACAACGGATCAGTTTTATGGCTTCGACGAAACTATCGCCGTCCTCATCGGGATTAAAATTAGTTGCTAAACACCTGATACGCGCATGCACATTCACTCACTCACACTCATAATCATTTACGCTCACACTTACTCACGCTCATACACAAACAGCTCTTTTCAGAGCCACATGATGTACAAATTCCGATCGCGCAACCTCCCCGTGGTGCACTTGGGTAACGCTAATGCCGACGGTAAAACCCTTTAAAGTGATATATTCAGATTCCTGTAATCCGGAAGATCCAATTGGATTTGACATAACGTTGAATCCTCGCTCCTTACTTGTAAGAAAGAGTGTTCGAACAAATCATGATTTTTTGATATTTCATCTTTTTTTCTTATTGAAGGACTCGTTTGCGACCTATGGTCCCTTTAAGACTTTTGATCCTCTCAATAAGTAGAATTTTTTCGAAAAATAAAAAATTTTGACCTTTAGTTTCAAAGTCAAAACGAATTTTGCGGGGCCATGTTCGGGGGTGATCTTTGCCGGACATGAACTGGAGAATCATCTGTTCAAGCGACGACACATAATTTTTATACATCCTATACAGTAACGTGTGTTAAGCACACGGCGGGCATTTCGAACATTATCTTTAATCATCCATAACTTGGAAACTAAGGTATGTAGGACATATATTCACAATACGTTTTATTATTTATTTTAATGTATAGATTTTCTTCCTAAAAAATAGACATGGATTTATAAAACATCCGTATATGTATATAAAACATCAGGATAAAAATAATCATAAAATTAGTATTATTTTATTAGTTTATATTATATTATTAGTAGTCTTGTTCTTAATCACTTAAATTGTAACATTTACGCGAACTTCAATAAGATTATCAGTTTTTAATAGTATTTCATTAGTATTTTAATTTTTTACGTTAAGTGGACTTTATTTTAATAAAATTTTTTAACCCAATTTATTATACTAAAAATATATAATATTTAATGTTAAACTTAGGGAGTGTTTGTCTTCAATCTGGTTCAGTGGACACCTATAAAGTATCTGGATTATGAATATCCATGGTGGTCACATGTGTTAGGCTGGTTTACAGCGCTTTCTTCCATGCTTTGCATACCTGGATACATGGTTTACGCTTGGATGACTACACCAGGCGATAATAGAATGGTAAGTACAAATAAATCGGGAAAAGAGATTTATTAGATTATAAATACAATTTATTTTTTTCAATACATTATTTCTTTCTTGCAGAAATACAAATTGTTAATTCACATAGAGGACGACGTTGCTACTCTGCGAACGAAGATGGGTCAACCACCAGTCGAATTAACGTCTCTATAATTTTCATTTTGATAGGCAGCATAAGCTCGCCTAGGCTGATAATACAATTGTTTCCTATCATCCAGTAAAATTGGTGAATTATAAGAAATTAATAAGACTTTCTTCTGTAAAGTGATGAATTCATAATCTTTAAAATCTGGGGAGTAATTAAAAAAATATTGAAATGAAGATTCTAAATATTATTTCGCTTATGAAAGCAAAGCTATTTGGGGGAATAGAAATAGGATGAGAAATACTCTAAATGTTTCTTAAACCGATCTTTAATTTCAAAGAATGATTTCGAAATGTAATTCACGAAATGGATTTTGTTAATTTCTCTTAACATACCTATTTTTTATAGGATATCGTAATAATAATTACTGTAAAAGAATATGCGCGGCCATGATAGGTCGTCGAGATCTGGTTCAATCAAGATATGATTCGACGCGAAGCGAAGAGCCAGCAATGAATGTCGGAAACAAACACCCGACACTGCCTTCGGTTTCCCTTCCCTCTTCATACCCTATTTGACAAAAAACTTCGCTGGCTTTGTACATAAACTATTCATTTGCTATCATAATGATCGCATAACTCCCGCACTGCGGTAGTTCACAAATGCTCGCGACATTCTAGCTAAATTATCATCGTAGGATCAAACGAAATATCATTGCTGTATCAAAGCTATGTAAAATTTATTTTAAAACGGATTAATTTATATTCTAAAGTACTTTTACACAGGTTACCATGTATTCTTCTTTTCTTAAAGATAGTTTTGAAGATTTTAGAGATTCAAGTTAGGCTTTTTAAAGAAAAATTGTCAAATTTATTTGTTAGATTAGTGTCTATGGTGAATGACAGTTCATTTAATTGTTATTAGTGCTAAGCGATATCAGCGTAACCGATTACTGCTCTCACATAGCAATATTCGATGATATATCCTTTATCAAATTTATATCGTGATAGCTCTATATGTTCGCATTTATTAATTATATCCGTACTTTTGCATCAATTTAACGTCATAATTGACGAATAAAGTGCGGCTATATATACATTCAACAGCAAAATTAAAGCATTATCTATTCTAGAGCTCAAAAATAGGTAATTTCAAGAAAGTGCAACTTTACCAAAAATAATCATAAAGTTTTTCAAAAAGCAATTTAAAGTTTCTACTTTTTACACTATTTTTACTTCAATGTTGAATAACTTGATGAAAAAAAATCGCACAACGTTTTATGAGTACACAAATTAAAGATAAAGATTCGTGCTTTTGAAAGCACTAAACCATATTTGCATACGATTTCTAATTCACGCCATAGAGAACTTCGTAAACTTCATAAAAAGTTTTGGAATTTGATACGTCTCTATTTATCCGTGTAATTTCGTAAACAATCAGTAAGTCGTTTTCTATAGTAATGATCTAAAAGGTAAAAATTTAAGATATAAAATGTTTTTTGAAAAATTTTATAACGATTATTTTTGGCGTAGTTATACTTTCTTGAAGTTTGCCTATTTTTATAATAAAAATAGGGCTGGTATTTATAGTCTGTTCTCATATTTAACATCGTCTTAAATACAATTAAAGATTTCATTAACCAACTACAAAGCATCTTAAGACGGTTTTGAAAAAAATTAATTTTAAGAATCTAGTATGATTACTGACCTATGTAATGCTTTTTTGCTGTTGAGAGAGAGAGAAAGAGAAAGAGCGTGCTTGTGTATGTGTGTGTGTATAGAGTGTCTGATAATCAATGATTAAACTCTCGCTGTACTATTTTGCGATTTTTGCAATAGTTAACGAGTTATTAATTTATAAAGATAACCCAATTCATCCGGCCTACCGCCAAATGTAAGCGCGTGAAGATATACGACCGCCCAGCGATCATCGTTGCTAAGTGCACGAGAAAATGTTTGAAGATGTGTTCTACACATCATTTTCAATGTCGCTTATAAACAACTTCTGCGCTCCTAGCAACCTCGATTGCTGAATGGTCGCATTTCGCCGTGCGCTTAGATTTAGTAGTAGGCTGGGCAAATTCGGCTATCTTTATAAATTATTAATTCGTTAACTATTGCGAAAATCGCAAAATGGTACAGAATTTTTCGATTCAGTTTAGTCCATTCTACTTCTATGAGAGAACTTAATTATTAATCATCAAATATTCTGTATATACCTATGTATATGTTTCTTTCAAAAATTGTAATGAATATTAATTTACGATGAGCATAAGATGAAGCGTTTTATCCATAACATGTAACATATAATCATCATGATTTGTTGTAAAAAGTACAACGACGTAATACCTACTTGTACCCAGATAGCTAATCAGGACGGGAGCACGAATTGCAACTTTATGATATACATTATGGTGGCAAAAGTCAAGCAGCAGTCAAGCACGGTTTGCTGTTTCAGTTCATTAGTAGAAAAATAGCAAAACTCTAGCAAGCACTGTGCCATGACATGTTAAAAAAAATGTAGCAAAAATGTAGCAAAACTTATCGACATAAAAAAAAAACAGAATTCGAGAGCATTGTGTGTTGACAATACTATTTCAACAAAAATAAGCAAAAACTATTGATATGATATGACGTCATGATAAGTATACAGAGTGTACCAGTAGAATCCGGACAAATCCATGTGAATTTTCAGAATCATATATTTTAATAAAAAATAACAATCGTACGAAAAATATTTTTATATTAGGGCGTCCATAAAAAAACAATCTTATTCTATATAGCCCCTTTCTACTTCGATGACCGCTTCAATTCTGGGCCGGAAGCGCGCGCATGCCTTTGTCGGGATCTCCTTCTCCATGCGAACGACGCCTCAATAGCGGCTTTCAGCGACGCAACGTTAGGATGTCGAGTCTTGTTGGAGTGTCGCTCAATCACGCCCCACACGAAATAATCCAGCGGATTTAAGTTCGGACTGTTAGGAGGTCAAAATTCCTTACTCCAAAATATGCTCGTGTTATCGAAGAGCCAATTTTGCACTAAATGACTCGTGTGCGCACCCGCGTAGCGACGGGCAATGTCGTAAACCGTTGACTTCGGGTAACCGAAGAACTTTATTATTTTCGGCGCGAAGACTTTCAATAATCGCGGCTCTCCGGTTATATTCTGGACACTTTTTAACCAGCTCGGCCACGACGAAGTTATGTTTTTGTTTTCAATGGATCAGGCTTACTTGAATGCCGTCTAATTGCCGGCTGACAAGTTATTATATGGCGGAAATTTTAATTTAAAAATTGTCCGGATTCTATTGGTACACCCTGTATATATTTAGAAATCTGTCATATTAGCTGTCGCAATGTGACAGCAGATCATGCTCTATTTCTTCTGTCTTTTTGCTGTCAGTGCTTTTATCGAACACAGTGTGCTTTTCAATACAGTACACTGTTCGATATTTGCTACGTATTTGCACATATGTATTACTCCTATATTACTAACACAGTCTCTTTTCGGGAGTGGGAAGTGTACGAAGAAAGTGAGGTAGAAAATCGACTTCTCACTTCCACAATTCGTGCATTTTCAAGCGAAATCGCATGTGCTGACATGTGTATATGCGCAGTATTCGTGGCATATATGACTTGTGACATATGTGTAGTGTACATATTACACTAAGGAAAAAAATTTATTGAAAAATTAAAATGTTTAGTCCGATACGTTCAACTAAACATTGGATTGATTCAACAATTACTTAGTTGAACAAAATAAGGTATAATTAATTCATGTCAGCCATTAATATTGTTAATGAAGAATCAACTTAATATTTAGTTGAAAATAATATTTTAGTTTTTCAACAAATTTTAATACTTATGTGATGAGAATGTATAGTTCAGAATGTTTCAGAAATTTTATTTTATTTCAATAAATTTTATTTCAATAAAAGATTCTCACAGTCATTTAAAAAGCATTAGCTTCATCGATTAATTTTAAGTCACAGAAGGCTTGCATAAAAAATTATATTTTTATATTAAATTTTGCAAGATTAAGTTTTAAATTTAATATCGAGTAATACAAAAAATGTAAAAATTTAATTAAGAATTATTAACTGCACTAAACTTTATTTTTTGTAAAATAAAAAATAAAATTACAATAATAATAATAATAATAATAATACATATATTATATATTGTATATTATATATCATATGTATATCATATATCATATATTGTATTTTAAGAAAACATATGCATGCGCATTGCGAAACACGATTTGTGGGAGTGAGAAACAATCGTCTGCACTATAATATTTTAGATCTTAAATTGCGTTAGCAATGTAGGAGTATTATATACATGTGTATTTGTTATCATGATGTGGCAGCAGTAATGCTCGATTGTTGCTGCATTTCTATCATCGTTCTATGTTGACAAGTTATACTGTTAAAAATTATGCTTAAGCAGAGAAAGCAGAAGTTTAAAATCTGCTGTTAAGTCGTAATTCAATTTGCTGGCAAATTGCCGGCAAGCTGTTGACATTTTGCTATCTGGGTAGACATTAATGCCGCAGTACGGGCGAATTCTTCGCCATTTGCGGGTGATTCGTATTAATAATGTATCGGACGTTTCAGTTCATCATCTACTAAACGACGGACAGACGAATGATACGATTTCAGAATTATCCCGTGAGCATATTTATGCTGCCATAAATATTATAAATAGTCGCGTTTTATTATAGCATCACTCGTATTTCTATTAGTCTATTTAATTTATTTCGTGTACCTGTCGTGAGATCTGCAGCGTTGACAGAGCAGTAGTAATAATAGCGAAATAATCACAATAAAGTGACAAAGCGTTCATGGATGTTGTAATATCGTAATGAAATTATTGATAATTAAGACAGTGATCAAGTGGAACAAAAGATATAATTTCAATGTTTATGCTGCCATATTATACTTATCTCAACATTTGTATTGAAGTGTTAAATAAAGCTTATCATATCCAGATACTGATCATATTAATTGCGTTTATGAAATTACAAAATTACATCTTTTATTCCACTGCCATCTGTTAACAATCTATATGAGGTGGATTTCGTGCACGAGTCTTAACAATTCGTAGAATGTCCATAGAATGTTTTAAAAACATCATATATCCTCAAAATGTGTTATGATGTCTTTAAGAGTGCGTTCCATTCAACACTCGCAGTGCTTACGAATTATTTTTGTACTTGTTTAATATTTGATAAACAACAAGCATGAAATGATTCCAAAAGTGTTGCGAGCGTTAAATAGAATAAATCCTAGAAGGTCTATGCTATTAGAGGTTACATTGATATTGAAAATTTTTGAATCTTAGTTTAAAAAAAATTTAGATTTACTCTATATACAATTGGCCTTTTTGAGGTTAGAATTTTCTCGTGACTTGACACGATTTCAGCGCTTCAATCATGTTTTAAATATTCTGAAATTCTTTTTTTCTATAGCGTATCAAACATTATTTGCTTTAATTTCCTGTACTATCTTAGTCGCTCCTTGAACTTCATTTTCATTTCTGGGAATAAAAAGAAGTGATATAGGATTACAACTGGCTAAGAGTGCGAGCATGTTATTAGTTACCAAAAATTATATTTTTAAAATGGCATATCGAAAGTCTGAGAAAAAAACTTGACAACGATGCGATATGCTTGTTCAAATTAATGAGAACTGTCTGATAGATTCCAACAATGTCATAAATGTGAATTATACGATGATGATCCTTATAATGAAGAATAATTTGCCAATACTTTTCTAATATTTTCGAAAGTTATACTGATATAAAACCGTTAAGAGTGTTCGTTGGCTTCGACAAATGGCCTTCTTTTTAACTCTAGAATGTTCGAATTTCTACACTCTTAAGGCGATGCTGGAGTCGTTTATATTATACGCGAATATTTTTGGATCAGCTATTCTTTTTATTGAAAACATGGATTAAAAAAATCCTTTTACAAAATTAAAGTATAGACGATAACGGAGGGTGCAGGCTACAATTTAATATAAAAAAAAACGAAAAAAAATTATAAAAGTATAGTTTAGTTAGTCAACATTTGCATAAAAATTTGAAACTTTGTACGTTGTAAAATAAGCATGGTGCATCCTCGGAATTACAACAAAGAACAATACTGTGCTTTCAGAATAAGTCTAGAAGCTTTAGTATAAGAAAAATTCTGTTTTGAAAATTTCATGTGTAAATTGACGTGCGGAATCAGTTGCAAGAGTAACAAAACAGTAATTGTGTAACGTGGTAGTTGAGAGATTTTGCATCACATGGCGCTGAAGTCGAAGACAAGAATAGATAATGTTTCATGAGTGTGTTTGACAAAGAGCACTAGCCTGTTTTAGCGTTATTTCCCTTACTCTTCGCCCCGCGCGCGACCGCGAGTCGCTCAACTTTCTGTCGAAGAAAGATCTGCAGTACCGATATCGAGTGAGTTCCACCGTCACTCCAGCATCATCTTAAAGGAATGCTGAAGTCGTGAATTTTATCGATTCAACAATGACTTACACACATACGATTTACAGTCTTTCAAGTTACCTCGTGTCCAACAATTATTTTGAAAAAAGGATATTTATTTCCAATTGTTTTACATAAATCACAAGATCTTGATTCATACTTTGATGCTTCTACTTCAATAGCTCGTGAAATCCCCTCCAGCATCGATTATTGCCTGGCACCTCCGAGGCATACTTTGGACGAGATTCTCGGCGTATTCTTTCGTCAGAGACCTCCAGATTGCACGAATTTGTCGCAAAAGTTGCTTCAAATTGCGAATCTTTTTCCTACGAAGCTTCATCTTGATGAACGCCCACACATTTTCAATAGGATTGGCATCAGGTGATTGTGCTGGCCAATTCAAGGTGACGATGCCATTTTCCTTTTTCCACGCATTACACATTCTACTACGGTGCTTAGGATCGTAATCCTCTTGAAGGATCCAATCCTCGTTTCTTCCGATGAAATGACGTTTGGCAGTCGGTAAAAGAGCTTTTTTATAAATGATGTTCATTTTTTGAGAGTTTAAATTGGATGTAAACAGGTACAAGTTCCCAAACCCCTTCTTTGAGAAACACCCCCAAGCATGGATCTTGACAGGGTGTTTTACGGTTCATTGAAGCAATCTGCTGGTGGATGTTGTCCAGGCGTGTGTCATGGTAGTGAATGCCCAAAAAGATGATTCATTGGAAAAGATTATATTACTCCAATCTCGGTCGATATTTTCTCGGGCCTACTCGAGACGTTTTGCTACATGTTTTTCGCTCAACAATGGTTTCCGCATAGTACTTCGGAATTTTAGGTTATGAGCGACCAAGTGTGTACGAATTGTTTCGTGGGATACTTGAATACCCTTTTTGCACAATTTTTCGCATGCTTGATGCAAAGATAAGTCCGGATTTTTCGCAAATAGAGCGAGAATCGACTTTTTTTACCTTCGGTATCAATTTTTTCGCTGGGCGATGATCCGGCAAATTGTCGACGTTCTTAATATCTAAATATCGGTTCACCCACTTCGACACGAATGCCCTCGACTTTCGCATATACTTTGCTGCTGATGCGTGGGTCATTTTTGGCCTTTTAGGGTGTGTGCATAGGAACACAGCTTCGTAACGGGACGCGTAAGCAGCACTCATTGCGTTATACGTGCCAAAATTTCACAAATTTTGAGAAACAGCTGAATATTATGATGAAGCATCAACGACAACAGTGTCATTTACAATCCCGGAAAAAAGTAAGAAGCAATTCTTTCCCAATCAGTAAATATCGCAGACACGAGGTAACTTGAAAGACTGTATATAATACATACATACAGTTTACAAAATATCAGTACGTGATTACATACTACTACATTAATATTGCTCGCATACATACGGATAAATTTTCGTAAAACCTTTTTGTATTGAATTAGGTGTCTAAGTTTAATTTCAAAAACTCGACGTTGTTTCTTCGTGTAATCTACATGTTTGGAGACTCCAATTTCGTAAGTACAATCTATAAAGTTTTTATATTAAGCAAAATTGTCATGATTAGACAGCTTTGGATACCGTATTCGTCTAACACATGACAAAAAAAATCTGAATTAAAAAGCTTTTTTCCGTTCTCTGCAAAGTCCATACTACAAACATATATTAATGCATATTAATTTTGGAATAGAATTTCCAAATCTGTAAAAGTAATACATACGAAAAGTTGTTACAAAATTATTGCGTCGGTAAAATAAGACAGACTTCAGAATCCACTTAAAGGATTCACTGGGGTTCTAATGAGTCCTATTATTTATCATAGCATAAAATACTTTATGCATTAGAAGGCTCAATAATAGGTCAGTCTCTTTGTTTTTTAATAAGAAAAAGAATTGCGTAAGTTCAATTGTCTTTACCGGAAGTTTATTTTAAAAAACCGTTTAAACGAAAAAAGTACTGAGAGAAATGCAAAAATAACTTTTTTTATTTAAAAATTGCTAACTTTTTCTAATTAACCAATTTTAAATCTCCAAAAAAGGTTTTAAAGGAAACATTTTGGGCTATAAGAAAAAAATAATCCTTGTTGCGATATCTTAAAAAGTATAATTATTTTGCTATATGAATGTTGACAAATATCAGAAAATAGAAAATGGGAAAAAAGCAATGAAAAACCACTATAATTTTTTTAAACCTGTCTAACCATATTTTTAAATTAAAATGTATAGATAAATGCATATATCTCAGAAGTGCTCCATATAAATTTACAAATTAATGGTCTTAATGCTTAATCTGACACAGACACAACATTTACAACGCGCGTATTTATCGATTTTATGTAAATTATAACATGCTTTATCTAATTTTTATTTTTTAACTTTGTGATATTTATTTATGTTTACAATTCTGATATCCTCGTTTTTAACCTTTGACGCACTTTTTGTATCCATAAATGTCAGACACTCGAGAATTTTTGTACAATAAGCATGTCACATTTTGTAATAATTCAATCTATTGAAATATTTTAATTTCAATAATGATATTCTTTGTGTGTTGATGTATTTGCTGCAGCCTTGGTTTTGTCAGGTGAGTCTTTTCGTGATTTTTACTTTATTTAATCAAAGCACTGTAACGTACAGTTTTGTAAAAAAATTTGTTCCCTCCTGTAAAATTACAGTCGAAGGCTTTACTACGAATCTGGCAACCAAATAATGACTCGCCTTATTCGGTCTAGAGATGCCATATGTAACAAAATTGTAACGCTGAGGATGACCCCAAAGAGAGCTCGAAATGTTCGTATGCACTTAGAAGAATAAAATTCTAATAGAAGAATTATTTGATAATCTTTGCGCACTGTTAACCGCGCGGATTCTGATTTGCCATTATTATACTACGTTTTTTAAATTTTGAGAGTCTTAATTAATTTAAATTTATTTAAATACATATAAATATAATGAGAACTTGTTGTTATAGAACCTTGTTAATCACGATTTTTGTATAGGATACAGACCCTCCAATAAGAGTTGCGACACGAGTCGAATTCAATCGATTTTGTATGCAGGGTAGTAGTTTTAACAAAATCCATAACAGAGAGAGAAATATACTGTACTCTCTCTCTAACCTTATGCATCTCTAACCTAAACTTATGTGGACAAAGACGGAACATGCGTATACACGTTGTGTTGAATTGTGCTTAAAAATTATTAAAAATGGTTGGATGTGCAGCATCATTTTGCAACAATTCGGTTGCCAAGAGTTGCATAATGAAAGCATTTCTCCGAAATATCGAGCGACGTGCTCTATGGTCCAAAAATGTAAGCAAATTATATGTAAAGTTATAACGCTATTTACAATATGTAAATTAAAAATATTTAATAAGAAAGATTTCATAAAGTCTAAAATATATGATAGTAAATTGTGACGATGCGTCCGAAAATGCATCGTCCCGGCGACGACCAGCCGGACAAAGCCGCCGGGCTATAACCTCGGGTGCCCATTTGTAATCGCTACCAAATAATAATTAAGTTCGCCTAACGGCAGACCGTTAGGCGAAACATACCGAGCCATCGCGCGCGTCAAGTCGGCGCGCACGAGCACTCAGGGAAAACGTGATTCCACCGTCGGAGGGGATCGCGTCTCCTACCCGACCGCACTCGCCGCTCAGCGCCAAAAACGTCATGAAGACGTCATCGGTACTGCCACTCGTGCTTATCACCGGGTATAAATACCGGCGACGAGCAACTCCGACTCTCGTCTACGCCTAGCAGCCAGTCTGTACCGCATCCGCTACACGTAGACGATCCGTTCCTTACTCCAGACAAACCGGTCGAAGTTTACTTGGCCGGGACCGAGAGTACTTGGTACCTGGAATACCTCCTCGACGATCCGCCTGTTTCCGTAAGGCTGAGTAGCTGCGCGCGGCCAAGGGTTTTGGCCGCAACCGACTACCCTCGGTCCCAGGCAGGCACCTCCACTCTCG
>QKQZ01017151.1:0-10692 GCA_003595255.1 Solenopsis fugax | reverse complement strand
AAGCGTTCGAAGTTTCATATGGGGTCTCTCTGACCCACTTACGTGTTTAAGGGTTAAAATATTAACAATTACATATGATTAAAAAGCTTTTAATGAAACAAAAATATTCTAAATTGTTACGCTTTAATTAAAAACATTGTTTTGAATTAAAAGCAAATAATCGATTGATAAATTCAGTTATCAATGTACGTTGATAAAATATATTGAAACATGTTTAACATAAAAAAGTAGTGCATTAGCAATATTACTGGACGAAAAACAATAAAGAAGATAGATATTAGTAGAAGAATAGAATATGGCACTCGTTCATAATGGATCGCGTGATTAAGCAGTTCACTGAGATACAGCAGTCGCTGTACGGAAGAACAAGTAATTTCGGAAAATGTGATAGAAGCGATGTGAAACATTAAAAATATATAATATCAAAAGTTGCGCAGTTTATTCAATTCTATAGTTTAGAGTATTTCCTAGAGAGAGAACAAAAGAAAAAGGGGGGGACTATTCCTTTTTCTATATGCCTTCTGCGCATGCTTATCGCATGATCTATCCATTATTATTAACTTTGAGTATCATCAAATATACATCAAGTCAAATAGAGATGACAACAGTTTATGTCTGTCACACTTGCACATGTTCTAGTTCTATATACTTCAATAGCCTGAAATAGCTTCCGGATTATAATAATAAAAGTGTCACGCTAATATGCAACTGCAGAACAAGCAAATAATGTGCAGAATATTGTAACTAAATACATCTTATAAATATATTGAAAATTATTTGACGACAATTCGAACTAATCAAAGTGTGGATTATTGCTCTTGTACGTACAGTAAATTATATTATTAATAAGATTAATTATAATCTTGAATAAATAAAACTGGTATTTATCTTACTCGTTGAAAGTAAGATATTGTGACATTAGATATTTTTGAGAAGTAACGCCTTGTAGAGGTCAAACGGTCAATTATTGGGGATTGTAACCATGGAGACTTCATCAGGATGATAAACTGTATAACGTATCAAATTTTTAGCTAATTCTACCGAAATTCAATTTTCATAAGGATTGTGCAGGGTTCTTTCAAATAAGACGTGAATTAGATACTAATTACTACTACAGAAAAGTTAGACACGAAAGGATTAAATAAACTACTCCAATAGGCACATTGTGCAAATATTGCACAATAATATCATGAATTAATGAAAATTTTACAATAATTGCGCTAAGATATGTTATAACGCAACAGCTTTGTCGAAATAAAGTTTCTAAATGATATTTGTAAAAAATTAGACGAATCTAAGTTTGAAGTATAAATACTTTAAAATTAATAAAAAAATGGTTGATTTTTATGTAAAATATTACCATGTGCTGAATGTGTAATATTTCATGCTATAATATTTCTACATTATAATTTAGAAATAATTTGCATTTTTGTAAGCATTTATATGGATTAATTATATTTCTAAATATTTTATACATACAGCTAAAATATTTTTTAAATTAAGGCTTCTGAATAGTTGCCATGGCCATATTGAAATCGTCACAAGCGAGAAATCGTAAAAATTTCTTGCGTGTTATTTATAAATAAAGAGAATTTTGGATAAAACGAAATAATGGGATCATTTTAACACATTTGTAAAAATGGGCCTCAATTTTCTTTTTCCTGCAACAATACATAGTCATAAAAAGCACGTAAAGTGAAATTTATTCAGGTAGAAAGATATGCGGACAACTGTTGAAAAGAGTGAAAAATATGCTTTTATGTATAAAATTCGAAGATAACTTTATTTGCAGCCCATTTTTACGAATTTAATAAATACGAGACAAGTCACATTTTCACAATAAAATATAACGAAATGACATACAATAGAAAATTTCATTGTCAACATGTCACGTTTCATGCTTATTCTACTTTTTTCCACGATATTACGTTGCCATCGTCAACGCGGAGTTCTCGGTCGGCTATTCAGGATTCACTCAGAAATCTCAATTTCTAAATTTAATTTTGCAAATATTGTAGCGGTTGTGTGAAGAGATTCAATAAAACAGACACTACAATTCTATAAAACTATGCTTTATTATAAGACTGAAATGCCGAAACACAATCTATTAGTTTTTTCTTACATTCTGTAAGGTGCGCAAATTGAAATAGTAACAGTAGCATTTTGTAAGCACTACTGTATATATTATTGATGCCTTTCATTTCTTTCGTTTGTTAAATTTAAATGCAAATTTCTAGCACAAAGTTACTAAAACGCATGCGCGTGCAGTTATCAAACATGCAAATGTTACCACTTACCACAGTGCATGCTCAGTTCGCTACATTACGTCGAGATGACAGATTTCTTAACCTCAAACGTGATAAATTTTAATGATTAATATTTCGGTTCGCGGAGCCGTGCGACACGTTCTTCCATTTCGTGCAAAAACGCGTCGAATGAGTCTAATTTTATTAAAATCGAAGGTGAGGTGGGGTATTCTAAATAATTACCACGATTTTTAATATTATGCCACTTTCCCCTACGGCCGTTCGCGAACATAACCTAACCTAACCTCCTGACAATCTGACCTGACAACCTAATTCATCGTAACACCAACGTCCAGGAGAAATATTTTCTGACAGAGCACTGTTATCAATAACGTTATCAATAACTTAATAAACACTTAATCCGAATAAATATAAATACATACCATCTCATATTCGTTCTTCGCGTGCGAGATTGTGCAGAGATTAGTACAGAATATTGATATTTCTACTGTATCGTCATTTCCTAGATGCAAATGGAGCGCTATCGTATCAGGGTATGTATTCTGTACACGCTTTTTGTTCTTAACGATAATTGTCGGTGTCGTTGCGCAGCTTTTTTGCTATGTAAAATATCTGCGCAACGACACCGACAACTATCGTTAAGAACAAAAAGCGTGTACAGAATACATACCCAGGTGGATGATACAGTAGAAATATCCACCCGGAAAAAATTTTTCATATATATAATTATACCCTAAAGCTTTGTGTCCACGATGCTAGAAATTAATTCGAGATCTCGATTCAAGTGCTCGAATAGAAATAGTTGTACTTTGATGACTCTAGATAGCGTTATAGTCGAATATGTGAGATTAACTACTGAGCTTTATACCAACATGAAATATTGAAATATTGACGTAACGATTTCTATCTTTTTCATCTGTGGAATGATTCTTATCTATTAAAGGTTGTTAAAGGCTATGAAAATTAGAGTCTTCTTCTTCTTAGCTTTGTCTTTGGATTTCTTTTCTTTTCAAGAAAAGAGTACCATATCGTTTAATTCTTGGAATCAGGAACCTGGCCACGATCTTGATTAAAGTAATTCCTTTAACTTCAGACTTTCTTCTCAATTTCTTGCCCAGCAGCGTTGAACTCTTGGCTTCTAACACTTGAGCTCCTTGTCGGTTCCCTTCCCCTCCCCACGGTATCTGGGAATATACGTGAGCTTCCAAAGAAAACTTGGCAGCAATATTATTAATCTAGTAAATTTGACTTAATTCTACTTACAACTAATATTTTTATAACCAAAACTTATTAAGACTAGAAAAATTCATATATCAAAAATCTTTACCATTTTATTTTATACTCAATAAACGAAATTGAGTATTCTTGCTGCTTTAAAACTAAGCATATTCAAAATTATTCTATCGAGAAAGGTTCTTGAAGGCCCCGCCTCCTCAGATCCTCAACTAAATCTTCTTTTTGTCTCTAATAGGGGACATGCCCAAAAAATATGGTTAATATCTTGGATTGCACATTCACAATTGCATTTTTTTTAATTAATCAGGCCCACTTTTTCTCTTTTCTGATTTGTAAGAGCGGAGCCTGCTATGATTCTTAAGAAGGTTTTTAAAATCTTTTTATTCCAATTAAATTTATTTAACGACTTAAAGCTAATATCTTTCAAGTTGATAAAATAATAATTCCCTGTGTTAGGACTAATTCTTTTAAAATGTATAGAGTCAAGTTTAGTGTACTCGTTCTTAAGACTGTCTATACATTCCTTAAAGGAAACTTTGTTTTGTAACTGACTTCCATCAATTGATCCTATTTTGGCGAGTCTGTTTGCTTCTTCGTTACGCGTAAGCCCACATGGGCTGAACACCAAGTAAATCTGATCTTTATTTTTTCTTTTGTCATGTAATCTACTATTCGATTATAAAGGTTTTTCACTGTAGGGCTCAATGATTTGATATGTGAATCAAAGCTACCCCTTTCGCAGGATTCTAAAGCCTTTATTGAGCTTTCAGAGTCGGTACAAATGTTAATAAATTTTCAACCAGAATTGATCGCTAGGTCAATAGCCCTTTCTATAGCCGAAATTTCCGCCAAAAAGGAAGATGTTAATGGATTCAATTTAAAGGAGTAACCTTGATTCAGTTCAGAGACATAAATAGCACATCCCGTTCTCCAATCAATTTCTAAGACAGATTCCTCATAATTATCTCTTTCAAGATTTGTCTGGGTCCTTGATCCGTCCGTGTAAATAGTAATTTCCTCTGAATCTGATTTATTGAAGGAATTTCTACTTTCAAACACCTCATTAACATATTATAGTTCTCTGCTGTTTTAGCATAAGATCCGACGCTATAATCAAATTCTATACTAATTTCGGTCGTATTTATCGGATACGCAAATGCTGGATGTACATCCCATTTATAAAGGTAAGGGAAAAAATGTTTGATTTTTCTCCAACGATTAATTAGAAACGGAACGTTTCGAGCCACGACTCTCCTTTCCGAAATCATTTTTTCCATGTTATTTAATTTATTTATCAGTTTTATATTTTTCATTTTAAATGCTTTTAATATTAATTTATCCCCCAGAACTGAAGTCAGCCTACTTGGCGAAATTTGATCTGATAATAACCAGCCCACTCTATTAGAGGAAAATTTAGGTAAACCTAATACCATTTTATATGCCATTGCCATAATTCTATCCACCAGCCCTAAATGTTATTCCGCAGAGCTATTAAATCATATGGTTCCCCAACATATTTGCGTTCTAATTGTAACATTTACAAAATCGATTCCCGCCTTTATACTAATACCCCAATTTTTACCATTGATCCATTTTAGGATATTTAGGAAACAAAAGGTCTTGTTTTTTTTTTAATGATGTTAGGTATTCTTTCTATCTTAGACCAGTATCAAAAGTAACTCCTAAATATTTTATATTACTAGTTATATTAATATTACCAGTTGATATTCGCAAATAGGTCGGAGCAACCATCTTTTTCTTCCTATGGAAAAAACACATTTGTGTTTTCTCAAATGAAATTTCAAGGCTTAATGATTCTAACCAATTATTCAAACCAGAGAAAGCTTCCTGTAAAGTGCTACAAATCACATCGATGTTCCGATCTGTACATAAAATAGCGATATCGTCCACGAACTGAATAGTTTTACAATTATGAGGCACATGGCTAAGGATATCTTTAACATTATTATAACATATTAAACATATCTTTAACATATTAAACAATAACGGACCTAAGACTGATCCTTGTGGGACTCCTTTCTGGATGTATCTAGATCCTCGCGAGTGTAAAATCGGCTACGTGATGATCGACGAGATCGCCAGTAGCGTTGTCGCGCTGCAGATCGGATCGAGAAAAACGTATCGATCACTGCGCCAATCGATTCGTTGCGGGGTATAAATAGAGCGATTCTATTCGCGCACGCGCATGCGATACGAACAATGCGATTTGTACGACAATCGCGACGGATCGGAGTGTTGAATCTCGATCGAAAGACGCGATCGACGTCCGGTGAATCGGTCGGTGAAATGCGTAGACACGGTCATCTCCTACCGAATACCATACGTTGCATCATCTGCGGTCCCTCCAACTGCGGTAAAACTAACGTTCTGATAAGTCTGCTCGAGAGCCCGTGCGGCGTGCGTTTCGAGAATGTTTACGTGTATTCGAAATCTCTGCACCAACCGAAGTCTCGAAACCTCGAGGAACTGCTCCAGTCTATAGATGATATAGGTTATCAAGCGTTCTCCAATAATCAAGACGTCATATCACCGAACGAGGCGCTTTTCAATTCAATATTCGTATTCGATGACGTGGCGTGCCACAAGCAAGACGTGATCAGGGAGTATTTCGCGATGGGGCGACATTCAAACGATTGTTTCTATCTCTGCCAGACGTATGCCAAAATACCGAAACATTTGATACATGACAACACTAATCTCTTAATTTTATTCAGACAGGACGCCACCAATCTAAGATACATCTACAACGACCACGTAAATACCGACATGTACGAGGATTTTCGTACTTAGTGCGATAAGTGTTGGCGACGCAAATACGGTTTCGCGGTGATAGACAAGGACAGTACAATGCGCAACGGTAGATACAGACGAGGATTTAACGATTTCGCCGTATGGTACAACGCTCAATCGTCGTCCTCGAGCGACACGTAGACGATGAGTGACGAAAAGAACAGCGTCGTCGAGCGAGAGAGAACGGCTAGAGAAATCGCCAGAACGCGCGACGCGATTCGCGAGAAGCACAGAGCGTTGAAGATAAACACGATGGAGAACGAGATCGCTCTGGAGAAACGATTTAAGCCGATCGTGGAACCGTTGAAGCGATTCGCGCAAAGCGCCGAACGTAGAGAGTTACCCGAGAACGACGTCGTTTTCAAGGCGAAAAATGAACGCGACGATACCGTCGATCGCGAGACCGATGAAGAATTTGCTTTGAAACCACCCCCGAAACGTAGGAAACGACTGAACGCCACGAGCATGGATTCGCCAACGATCAGTTCCACTCCAATAGAAGCGCGGAAATTAACACCGCCGGATGTCGAGGAAGAGAAGGAAGAGGATGAGGAGGAAATTTTCGAAACAACGGATCCATCCTCGCTGTCGCTCGGAACGTCCGTCAGAGAGATTCTGCGGACGCAGCAAGGTCTCGAGACGTTGCACTGTGGTCTGAAACGCCCGAAAAGCTGGTCAAAAGTCGAAAAATGAAAATCATAATTATGAGTTTAGTATCATGTATGGAGGGCATCACTGCATATTATGTCAAAAGGAGAGAAAGCTATTTTTTATACCTGAGGAGGTATGGTAGTTCAAAGTTACCGTTGTCGGAATAACGCGCGTTATGCAGAACCGCTTCTAAATACTTACTGTGTTTAAAGTGTGTGTAACTTTTGATTTAAGTGTTCATCTTCAATTGTGTTTGATGGAGGATGTTAATGAAGGTAAGTAGAATATGTTTATATGTTTTGTCCTTATAAATTTATGCTCGGCATGTATTAAAAGTCATGTCAAAACATAACCTCCAAAAGTTCTCAATTTACATATAGAGTTATCGTAAATGATCAAAAAAGTTATGATCCTCGGAGATCCTGCGATGTACTATAGTGGAATGTGTAGCTTAGGATGTTTTGTGTCGAAATGTACAAGAATTGTCTGCGATTTTTTGCGTATTCTCGTTGTATTGCCATTTTTACTGAAACCACATGCGCGGCGAGCCAGCTGGCACGGAGCGCAAAAAGTCGGATCGGGTTTACCTGCACCTTTAATAACCTGCTTTATGTCAATTGTATATACCTAGTGTTTAGAAAATTTATATATAGGGTGGCCTACAGAGAAAAGCGCGTCAATTTCAGCTTTTTTTCATATTTTAAAATATTTTAAAATCTGTAAAATGTTTAAAAAAATTTTAAAGTTAAGGACATGTTGGGACTTAAAATTGACTTTCCGAAACAAGGATTCGGCAGTACTAACGGCGGCAACACCGCTCGGCGCTTTTTCGAAGATGTATCGTCTGCTGGAATTCTTAGAGTGGACGAAATGTTGATGAGGAAATGTCACGTTATCTTGCAGGTAATAGCGAGTGGTTTCCCTATGAATGTGGAAAAGTTTAAGGAGTACTGCTTAGGAATCACGAAAGAATTTGTACAACTATCCGTAGTACTACATGCCCACGGCTATACTTAAAATATTGATTCACGGACATCAAATTATAGAGTGGGCCCCGANAGGAGCCGGTGAAAAACATCTTTCATGCTCTTTTCCCTGGAACATTTTCAGGAAAAGCCTTCCCGAAAGTTTTGAATGTCTTTGTTCCGGGATTCCTGCGCATCTTCGGATAGTTGCCAATCGGGAAACTATCCGAAGATGCGCAGGAATCCCGGAACAAAGACATTCAAAACTTTCGGGAAGGCTTTTCCTGAAAATGTTCCAGGGAAAAGAGCATGAAAGATGTTTTTCACCGGCTCCTGGTATCTTCGGATCCATTCATTACGAGCTTGAGAAATGTGCAGCCCAAGCAAGGAAAAAGTTTGTCATCTGAGGCCTTACAACTTTTGTTGCCTCCAGATGATTCTGCAAATCAATGTATTCTTGATATAGCTGACAATTGTGAATCTGCCTCAGACAACGATTCGGACTAATTTTTTAATTGTAACTTTTTAAATACAACTTTTTGCAATGTTCGAAAATAGAAGCTGTTGCGTTGTTATTATGAAAACTGTTTTGAATTTCGTTAATCCCATATTCTTAATCTGCGATCCCTTGTATACAAATTCACATTAAAATCTAATAACTTTTTATTAAATAAGTCGGCCATTTTAGATCCGCCATTTGGAATTTTTGACTTTTGCCCTCAATTTGGAATTCAGTAACCCCAAAAACCTTTATATACAGAATTCCAATCATATCCGAATCTTTTTCGACTTTTGGCCAGCTTTTCGGACGTTTCAGACCATTGTGCATTGCACCGTCAGTTGGGGTCGTTGGGGCGAAAGTAAGTGAGCGCGCTGTTGAGTGGTGATAGGAAAACCGAGATCGACTACGTCTATGGCGCGTACCTCAGCGACAGCAGCACGATGACAAGCGGTTCGACGTCGGTTCCGACGATTCGATAATCATCGACAGAGTTAGATACAAAAGTATACCCGGTTTGTACGAATTAATTTTCAAGAGGTTACCCGACGACGCGATTTACACCGAGAACGATAAACTAACGTACAAGAGCATTCTGTTGACGACGAATGCGCATAGGCGCGGTCACGACGCTCTTATGCCCATTATGGGTAACAAGGGATACAAGTACAAAAACGTTATCGCGCCACTCGTGACCGTTGAGACAAAGAAGGGTGTAGGTGTATGTACCATCGGGCATGAGAGTAACCGACGACAAGATAGAGTACGTTCACTGGGACAATCCCAACGAGCTGGTGGATCGTCTTCGATTGCTCGACGCTTCCAATCAAGCGGACAATCATGCGCACGACAACGAGTTTCTGTCGATAGTTGAGAAGCTTCGCGAGGCTGAATTGATTATAAATTGAGCGACACGCTTGGCGACAGTGTTGCGATTCGCGCGAGATCGACATGTCCGTGAACAAGTTCGGTATGCTTCTCGTGGAAAGGCAGAGTGAGGAGCTGACGAGACAGGAGAGGTCGCGGTCGGCGAAACCTTAATTGCGAAACTATGTGCGCGACAATACGCTCAATATGCACGCGGAAAACTACGACGCGAAAAAACGGAAGATACAATGCGTAGCCGCGCCGGAGATTGACACCGACACCATGAATAAGACCTACGTCGAGGAGCTGTCGAAGAACGCAGCGTCGTCGCGAACCGAGACGGGGAAATCGATAGAGTGGCTCGATTTTTCCGTCGCCCAAGCGCTGTCCCGTATAAATGAACTAGAGGAGAGGCACGCGGACGATATCGAGAGACTCCCCAGATAACAAAATGCGCGCATAATGAGTTCACGGAGCGCGCATGCTGTGCGGATTATTCGCACGGTATGCGCTCACGTCATCCGACAGATGCGTCATCATATGAGACTCATATCGGTTGCACGCGTGCGGTACTCATGCGTGCGAGCGATATGAGCCTCAAATGCGTTCTCCAAATGAGATTCATATTGCTCGCATGCGTGCATGTGGCACTCAAAAATTGTAATCATTGCTCATTTTTTTCACGTACTTTTAATGCTTACCAACCCTAATTACTCGTGTGGATTATTTCTGATACTCTAACGTTATATATCAATTTTTATTTTTTTTTAATGATTTACAATTAAAGATTAATATTATTATATACAATCTTTAGTAAATTAGCATTAAAAATATTAATTACCATAAAAAGTACGTGAAAAAAATGCGCAATGATTGGAAGTTTTTATAGTATTTTGTAAATTTGTTAATTCAGTATAATAGTTATCTATGCACATAAAAAAATCTATATACACAGAACGTTTGGAACACTTTTGTAGTTTATAATAGAGAATAATATGTCATATTTACTTATACTATGATCGTTTTCTCATACTCATAAAATACAATAAAAATATAATTTTGTTAGGATGGTTTGTCAGGATGTAACAATTAATGAATCTGGCTTGACATGTAACAATGATGTGGTTTATTATTGACACGACAGTACAGATCTCGTCTTCTCTTGTGCACAGCTCAAACAGCACTGACCATAGTGACCATGCATGTCCGAACAGGCAAGGCCCGGTAAGGGTAGGCCACAAAAAAAGTAACGGCCTAGCATTACGCGGGAAGGATCTCTCGTGGCACAGTTATCGGAGACAATAACAACGACGCACCATTCCACATGAGCTTGCCTAACTTACAAGGAACCGATCCGAGGTGTCCACCTCCGATCTTGACGAGCTTTTAATATGTT
>QKQZ01017136.1:0-14464 GCA_003595255.1 Solenopsis fugax | reverse complement strand
TGTGGGTTTCAAATGTTTTTTTTTATAAACCTTAATTTGTATAGGAGAAATTATAATTTTATTAAAACAGATCTAAGTTCTGATATCTCTCTTTGTTGTATTATTATTTAATATATTTTATAAAATTTTTAATGTTTTAAATATTTTCTCTCAAATATCTGTCCGTAATTATTTGATTTTTTTTTAAATTACAACCCATTCAATAATTCATGATTAAGCTCTGATTCAACTTCAGAGAATTTCATCTTGTCTCTGGTTAAATAATTTTTCCCATACCACGATGTCACATTTAAAACTGGATCTGTATAGCAGTACTGAAGTATCAGCCATGAATTTTGATATGCGTTTACGTAATAGTCGTGCTGTGGCTCTCAAATCATGGGCGCGGACACATCGGTATATGGAAGGATCTCCGCAGGATCGTCGATGCCGATATTAAACGAAGGACGAGCGTTTTTATTTGCAGCCGGACTATAATTACGCCCACGTACCGCAGCTGTATGACATAAGATTGTCCTTTTAGATACGGGTGACTTCACTCGCGATTATTGCGCCGCGGGCAAACTAATTATCGGGATTTTTGCGCGGCTTGCCGCGGCAGGATGATACGGATCAATGGGCGTGCACTCCTACGTGAAAATACGAGCGCAGCACGGACTACTTTCCGCGATTTTTCCGACGCAAAAGCTTTTTTAATCAGACGCGCGTAACGCGCCGCGCTGTTCTCATGATTCATAATAATCCCGAGCTTCTTCTGTGCTTCAGTTTATTCAGAATTATTTTTAAGTTCATTAATTAAGATTAAAAATGATTAATAAAACGAGTTCTCGATTACTACCTGTAGTAACAGTGGCACATTGATCTACTACTGTGCGTTTTGATTCTACATTAAATATCACGATGTTAGATCAAATTTGACATTAATGTCCACTTTTATCAATGTACATTAACTTTAATCTCAGTTTAACTTTCGCCTTATCATTTTCTAATTCTGAGAACTAGAAAAAGATAACAAGTCGAGATTAATGTTAATCTACATTGGTATCAATAATATGAACTGTACAACTGTATACACATTATATACAACTTGGAATTTTAAACAAATACACTAAAAGAACAATTTTATTGTAGTATGTAAAAATTTATCTAGATACAGATCAGGAAATAGATTTACGTTGGACTATCAAAATACTTATGTAAGTCGGACAAGCATGATGATACTGTTGCAAAAAATTTTAACAATTTTTTAATGGTTCAACATAATTATTTTTAGATTTGTATTCAGCAAATTTGTCCTTTCCGTGTACTAATAAAAAAAGAAGTAGCATAGTTTTCGAATAAAGCTTATCGGCATTAAAATTTAATGCAAAAAAACAAGTGCGAAGATTCTGAACGACTCTCGAGAGAAAAATCTATAGTTTGCAGAGTAAAATAATGCCGAGGGGATTACGCTTACGCTTACGCTCGCGCGAATGGTTAACGGGACCTAATAGAACATTTCGTTTCGTCGGGTGGTCTCGTTTGCGAAATTCACGGATTTTACCGTTTAAGCCGGGGTTATTGCAAAATTTTCAATTCCCGGACGGCGCGCGGTGCCGGCGATCCCGCGGCCCGGAATGTTGCAACATTATTGCCCGATGGAGCGTGCAGCGTTGCTCGACGCGGGAACAAAATGTCGAGCACACACCGAGAGCCGAGATAAGATAAAGGCTATAAACCGCGCTCGTAGACGAAATAAATTGCAAAAGGTGTAAATCAGGCGATCGTGATTGCCGATTAACGCGCCGGGCGACGTCCTGTTTACCTTTCATGTCTCCGCTGAGGCACCGTCGGCACATCCGTGACCGCGCTGGGCGACGAACTCCTCCTCTCCACGGAAACGGCGAGATGTCCCTCCTCGCTGTCACAGGAACGTGAGGAATCCGACGCGACTCATGGCCACCAGCCAACTCCTAATCTCTCACCCACACGATCATGGCAGCGCGATCGCACCGCGGCCGCCAGGCGCGCCTAGTTGCGCGATCTACGATCCAGATCCAGCGATCGATCTTAATCGCCCCGCTACCAAAGGAAGTCTCTCTCTCTCTCTTCGCGGTTAAAATCTCACGGCTTGCGGATGCGAATCTCGATGAGTCGCGTAGGGAGCACGCTGTTTTGCGGACAACTATCGAATCGTCGGGGTAATCAAGCGGAATGTCATTGTATCTCGGCGAGCGAATGACAAATCGACAGATTCGCACGTATCATCGATATTCTCGCGCCGCGTCAAACTGTATCGATCGCGAGTCGGCTGGCTTGACCTCGGTCATCGACACCCGTCGTACGCGCGATGGAAACGAGAGCATCAACACCACTGTGTTTACTTGGAGTTTATATCTCGCCAGAATTAATTGTCCGATTGATTGTTATCAATCCGAGAATAATTCACTTGTCGCTCGTCACTTACGGATTCCCGTCGAAATGTCACACATACGCACGCTTCCAGAACTTTTCCACCAACTCAGGTTCCCACGGCACCCAAAAGTCCCTTTCGATCACTGTTGCAAAACTATCAGTGCTCTCGACGATGCTACTGCACTTGCGGGCATCGATCGGGCCACTGGCCTTCCGCCTTGGCGCGGCACCGGGATGTTTACTTCGAAAAGTCTCGTCCTGATCGCATCCCGGGTCACAAGTGGAAGCGCGTGCAAATCGGAGGCGTGCGACTTGGCGCGTGAGACGCACGCAACTCGGAGTGCCATGCGATTCGGAGTAACGAGCGATGAATGACAAGCGGTTCGTGCGGACGGGCAATTGTAAGTCGGAGCGAACGTAGTGACTCTTTCGCCGGTCGGCCCTCCACTAGCGGTTGTCTGCGCGTAGCAGCGATATAGAAGAGAGGCTCGGCTCGGCACACGAAGAACAACTCTACCAAGCGTGCGGCTGAGAGAGGGAACAGGCCGGTGGAGGAGCAGAGGAAGAGGTGGCGAGAGAGAGAGAAAAAGAGGGAAGGTGAGGGAAGGAGGGAGAGGGAGAAAGAGAGAAGAAGTCGTACCCGAGGGGCAGCTGGTCCCAGAAGAGGGGAAGAGTCGAACATACAAATGCACGAAGAAGCGTGTACACGGTGAGAGGCACGAGTGTTCGTACGAGAAGGGGAACGAGAGGAACGGGAACGGGGAGAGATGCAACCGATGCATTTCACGGGTGCATGCCCTGCACTCGACTTCGCTCCGCGCGACCGGGTAGTACGAGAATAAGACGGATATCCCCGGATGCATGATGCAGTGACCGATGCCGAGTTGTCGCGGTATTGCATCAGATGATTGCTTATTGTCGCTCCTATGTATCCTTTGTAATTCACTTCAATACGTTTACTCAATACAGCTTCGTTAAAATTTAACGGATCCTTCACGATAAAACTTGTAATTCGTAGATTAAGAAATAATATGCATGTAAATTAAGAAAAACCCCAAAAAGTTCTTTACGAAATCAAAATTTTTTAAAAAATCTTAAACATACACGGAAAGGTCAATTTTGCTGAAATAGAAATTTGAAAATAATTATACTGAATCATTAAAAAATATATTTTGGATGTTTAAGTTTTTTAGTAGAATGTTACAACTTTTTGCAAAAGTCTCATGCTTGAACGTCGTACATAATTATTTTGAATGATTGTCCGACATTAAATAATTTTCTGATACACTGAGAGAAATATTTAATAAAATCAACCAAAGTTTGGTTGAATAGTGATCAAATGAATTTTATAGTGATAGTTACTAAATATATAATTGTTTTGACTAAACAATTTGTAGCTTTAACCAAATAATTATTTTCATACAACAAATTACAAAAAGTTTTGTTAAATGTAACTAAGTTTTTGGTACCAGTAACTATAAAATTCATTTGATCATTATTCTACCAAACAATTTCTTTCAGTGTATCTAGCTAAATTTTTAGATACTAGAGTAAAATTGTTCTTTCCAAGAGAAAATTAAAGAAACATTTTTTAATACGTATTAAAAATATTATAAAATATAAAAATTTGTTAATAAAAACATTCATCAGATCTAAATAATAAATATGAAAAATAATCGTAGAATTACTTATAAAATATTAGTTCTTTTTTTAAGGTATTGGTGCAATTATAAGACATTTCAATAAATTTGTGTTGCATCCTTGCGTTAAAATCTCTCCTAATACATAATTAAGCATCAATAAAATGCAATTTTTGAAAGAGAAGCGAGTGACGTATAAATAACGCAACACCTCCGAATACAAAGCGGGGAAAATCCCCTAACGTCGAAAGCTAAAAGGGGTGACAAGCCCGAATGCGCGTAGCTTACGATCGCCCGAAATACACGTCTAATTTTCGCGCTGCAACGTACGCAGCATCTTTCCGTTGCTAACGCCCGCAGAAAACAAATGCGAAGAAAGATTCCTGTACCGAGAAAGCTCTCGCAGAGAGACGTTCGTTGTTTCTGTAAAGCGCGTTTACTGGGTCACCACGAGATTCCGAAAAAAAAAAGAAAAAAATTCTTCCACACCAATCGCTATCGCAATTTGATGTCTCTCGTAACGGATCGTCGAAGACGCAGGCGCGCGCGTCAACAAGCATAAATTATATCAGATATAGCTCGCGATTCTTCGAATTACAAACTTTTAGGTAGCCCAGAAAAAAGCCGGTGCCAAAAGCCATTTCAACAAAATGACGAACACTCGCCGCGATACATCCTAAACATCCATCTTGCGGAAAGAATAGGGGCTTTCCCTCGAGATTAACGCGCGGGATTTAACTTTCTTCCAAGCGTGCATCATAAATAGTGCTTATTTGAATAATCGCTAGCGATGCCATTGTCCATTGTCACGATTAAACCCGGGCGACCTTAATGCGCGTGAAGGCATGCGTCGGCGTCGCAAGTAAATTCGCTAACATCACGAATGAAACGAGGCGACGCCGAACGGCTTAACTCGCGACGGTGCAGGTAAGACGCATGGTAAGACGCGCATGCAGCTTCTCTTGATGTATTCCGCGTGCTCGTTACGTGGAAACGCATTGCTGATTCAATCGGTGTCCGAGGAAGCGAAGGATCGTGGCGGCGGCGGCGACGGCGGCGGCACTAAAGCGGCGCTGATCGTGTCCGCGCGAATTTCTCGCTCCATCAGCCCGGGAGCGGTCAGGAGCCGGCCGCGAAGACAGATACTGCGTAGCGGAAAGTGCAACATTCGCGCATCCCTTCTCATCTACCGAGGGATCCATTCCGAGACTATTTGCGGCCCACCAACGACGACGGAGGCGCCTTTCGTGGAAGCGACGTGCTCGCTGTGTTTTCGTGCCCGTAGAAACTGTGTCTTCGTGTCATCCGTCCGTTCTACGTTTCCACTCGCGAGCACGTTAGAGTTTACGTTTCATTTTCTTCTGTGCGAGATATACGCAGGAACGGGTTTGGCGGAAGATGCCAGCCGAGAGAAAGAGAGAAAGAGAAAGATCTCGGAAGCGCGACTTAGCGAGAATTTCCATTCTATTACTGGAGAACGTCTCTCGGGGAATGGATGTGTCGGCGACGCGTATTATTTTGAATGTCGCGATAGTTTTAGTCAGGATTATTTATACAGGCTGTGCCTGGCGTAACCGGAACTCGAGTGCGTGTACCCCTTTAAGTTCGTGCACGATCTTGAGTATGGTTTTCGATAGTTTGCGAATTAAAACTTTGGACGAGTTGGAGACCATTGTCGAGTAAATTTTCTTTTTCTTTCGCGTATAGAAATACATGGGATTTAAAAATTCATCAACATTTTTTATATTAAAAAATCTCTGTCACGTATTGAACGAACAAGAGTTCAAGATTTACATCGCTTCAAATATAATTTTTTCATTTTAGAACGTTTTATAAAGTCGTGTTATAATTTTGATTCACATGTCTAAAGCAGTTTCTTCAGTACAAGTCCTCATAGTCGAATCTTATTTCAAGATCGTCTTGAGTAAAATTCGTCTTAAAATGTTAACACAGCTCTGTGCTTAAATTAATGGATCGCATTTTAAGATAGTATTTAATTCTTAACCCTCAACTGACACACTGGGTGTCGTACACCCGGGCATTTTTACAAAACGATTTATAAATTATAAATCGTTCGCTCCTCCTCTTCCGAATATTTCGAATATATTCAACTTCTCGATTTTCGCACCTATTTAGTCTTCTTTTTGACCTTCTGGTGTATCGATTAAAAAAAATTGTTCAAATTCTATGCTTTAGATCAGAGATATACACAATTGAAAATGGTCGGGTAACGTACACCCATGTGTCAAAATATCGAATCCAATATAGTGTGTCAGCTGAGAGTTAAACACAGCATAGGGTCTGGGAGACCCTGTACGAAATTTCGATCGTTTGCGTGAAGAGAGAATAAGAAGGTTCGGGTTAAGGGAGATAAAGAGAAAAGTCTTCACTATCGATTGTGACGTTGATCAGCTTCAGGGGTTCGATTCTCTAATTACTTGTAAGAGTATAACGCAAACTTAGAATTACATTTGAAAATCTATATATACACGTATAAATCTATGTTATGTATACGTTTTTCTTTGAGAGTGGTTACAGAATCGAACTATCATAGAATTCAAACGACACGGAAGTAAAGTTCTTTGTCATATTTTATTTATTACATAACTATAATTTTAAAAGAAATGACAATACCATATTTTTCTCTTAAAAACATCACTCTTTAACTTTAAAACGGCATATTATAAAATCCTTAAACATTTTTGTTGCAAAGATATGATTTAATTAACACAATGATCCTTTTTTTACAAATCTTAATTTTTGCTTAATGATTTTTTTTAATAACTTCACAATAAATCATTTTTCATGCCGTTTGAACTGTCACATTTCTGAGACTCTAAACTTTTACTAAAAAATATTGATGAAAAATATTAATTGAAACCAAAGTATGACTTCTCAAAATTGCAAGGGTCTCTCAGACCCTTGTGCTGTATTTAAAACGATATTAAATACAAAAATGGATCATAGAAATATACCAGCCACAGTCTCTCTTATATCTTGTCGCGTATCCGCATATATTAAAATATAATATAATACGTTGGCCGGCATTTCGCGTAAACGGCGAAATCAATCTCGCCTGCATTTCGCGGCTGAGGTTAATCGCCCCGCGTATTTTGTCAGCCGCGCGCGCTCAAAGAGCTTGCGGCGGGCTTCTGTCACGCGGAAAATCTATCCCCGCGAATCTGCCGGCGCGGCGCCCACCTACGAAGATCCGAGTAACAAAGACAGAAATTCGTGGAAGCGCTGGCTACTGTGCGCTCAGGCACTTAAGACTACCGGTCGTTCCTTTGTGACTCCCTCTCCGCCGACTGTATGCATCGATTCCATTAAAACGGTGCGGATTTCGCGCCGCGGCGAACGCCTCTCATCGTCATTGCAAATCTTTTGTGCCCGCGCGAGAGCGCGAGAGAGGAGGCGCGACGCGGGGTTTATCCAGGTGCACGTTACAGCGCGCGCTGGCCACACTTTCCGAGTTGGCTTACCCCCAACAGATGTGTCAAAGACCCCTTTGCTCTCGGCGAGATCTATGTGCGCATCCCGCGGACTATTCCTGGCGCGCCGCCAAAACCTTAGATGGCCGATTCGCGGGATTCGCAGATCCATTAGGACACGGACGTCGATTTGGGATCCGGTGTATACGTGTCTCTGTTCAAAATTCTTAGACTAGGGCTAATGTAGAAAAAGGAAATACACTACGCTCATAGATCGCATCTTCGGATTCGCGCAAATTCATTCTATCACGATTTCTCGGAATATTAAGCCGTTCTAGTAATGAGTTAATTACGTTTGTCTCGTATACGCGATTCGTTCATCGTCTATGGCCCGGTTTTTCATTATCTGATTAACTGATAGTTAAATTTTACCTGATGTTTTACCCAATGGGCTTCAGCCATAGTGATGCCATAGGTGAAGCTTATTGGCTAAAACTTGAGGGAGTAATTACTCAGAAAATGGGTGCACACTGAATTCAGTGTACGCGGACTTCAATGGACTACATTGGACTTTCGTCGGAATTCGTTCATTGGAATTCATTACGATTACTAAAAGATCTTTCTAAAAAAAGGTCATCAAAAGTTTCTCTTTAGTAACTGATTAACTGATTTCACCCAAAAATTCGTTATAAAAGCCAAAAATTCATGGTATAATACATGAAATTCAAATTATACCGGACTTCATCGAACTTCAAGGAATTCAATGGACTTCAAGAAATTCAACGGACTTCTAATAGGTTGTACACCAGAATTCAAGAGTGGTTACCCCCTCGCTAAAACTTCAAGTTAAGTTTAACCATAAGTTAACTAGATAATGAAAAATCAGGCCTATGCAAGTTACACAAGCGCTGTCACGTTACAGATACATATTTGATAACTCTACCCTTTTTGTATTCATTCATTTAACAGTCTTTGCGAAACCAGTGAATATTCTATGTGACACACGCGATCTTCATATTTCGTATGTCCCGTATGCGCTAATCAGTTGAATCAATTAAGAGACATCGAAATCGTTATCGGAATTTATTTCGGAAAATGTCTCCGAGTAGAAAATGACATTATCACAGACGGTGATCCAAGCAGGCGCACTTACGTAATTACGTTATCGGACGCCAGACGGGCTGACAGCCGTCCGTCGAGCGCGAAATCGGCTTCCTCGTCTCGAGAATACGCGGTGGCACGCTTCAAATAGCCGTCGGGCTGCACATCCTCGGTTCGCGGCTTCCCGAAATACGCGCGGGTAAATTATATCCTTCCCGGTAGAATCGGGCAGCCTACCAACGCGTCGCGCGATCTTGTCCTCCTCGTTGTCGCGGATCTCGAAGTCGCCGACGCCGCCGTCGCCAGTTCGGTGCACCGAGGGGAGACGATCATCCCGGTCCGTCGCGACGATCGGAGCTTCGGTATCCCGCGAATTCCGGGCGCGGAAATACCTGCTCCGAAGCGATTTCCTAGGTTCGGCCATCTACGGATTTGGCAGCACTCCAGGCGTTGCCCCCTGAAAAACGGGGGAGAGGGAGCTGACTTTACGGAGAACCACGTCGAACGTTCCATCGCCGTCGCGTCCGTGTGTCAGCTGGAGTTAGTGTGCGTCCGTAAGACGAGCCGAGACGCGCCGAGATGAGTCAGGCGAAATCTTTGATCAGGATGAGTTATTTCTCCTCGGTTCCCCGTCCCCCCGAATCTCGCCGAGCGACGGAGCGCAACGGTACTCGCGCTGTAATCCAGTCTAATTGCTAAAATTGCACAGTCTCTCGCGGATGGCAGGGAATTATTCAGTTTCACTTCTGGGGTTGATAATCTGCGTTCAGCGAAATGTGACTGCCTACGATTCCGAAAAATATAGGGGAAAGTTGATGAAAGCGTACCGGTCTCCTAAATTATACTTATTCAATATTTTATATTTTTACTTTATATAAGCAACATTTAGTGACAAAAATAAAAAGTAAATAAGAAATAAGTAATATACAGAAAAATTTAACCAGTTTTATTTTGTTTTGTGCATGCTGTCAACATTTTAAAAAATCAGGTACTTGATGTAAATTTTTCATCAAGTTATATAAGTGATAATACAACCTAATTGTGCAATTTTATTTTAAATTGTCATAAAAGAAGGCTTGTAGAATATTTTACATTTATTATATATACATATTTAAAATTATTATAAAAATTAAATTAATATTTTCATAAACTATATCAAGTTTCCTAATTACTACTATAAATTTTACTATAAAGAAATGACTAATATAAGATTAATAAGTGATAATAATAAAATTAGTAATTGTTAAGACTAAAAATATGTCAATCACAAAAATTAATTCAAGTCAGTTTTATTTCAGTGTTCTCGCATTATTTCATTACTGTTATTTACTAATTATTGAATATTTGATCGTTTTTTCGAAAAATTATTAATAAAATGAATATTAGTTAATGGTTTCTTATACTCGTATATGTACTATATATTTTTACTTTAATTCATAAATTCGATATTTTCGAAGACCTTTCGTAGTATGTTATAGAAAAGCTTACATTAATTTGTTATTTGAAAGGTTTAATATGTAACAATAGATGAGAGAATATTGAAAGGTTTAATATGTAATAATAAATGACTGAAATATCAAGATACAATTTCGAATTTATTAATTTGCATTTAAAAACAGCACCAAATGCTAAATATAATAAAAAATAGCTTGAGTGGTACACGTTTATAACTCTCTCCTGTTTCCTGTAAAAAAAACGTACGATACTCAAGCTGAACTAAATGCAGGAATAGAAGTGCGGGCCAATGTCCGAGAAATTGGATTTAAACACGAGCGAAATTATGGCGTAAGAAGAAATTCATGCACATTTATATGATTTATTATACACATCCTACAATTACACAGAATCATAATGATATCTCTTTCTAGAAATATAATTTTAAAAAAATGAAAGTACCTCTCGGTATTTATGAACAAGTAAACGAATGTACAAGCAGAAAGTCTCTGTTGTACACTTTAGAATTAATGACAGAAGCGGCAACGCGACACGGCGAGAAACACCAAATAATCTGTGCCCACACTGCTAATACTCTTTTGTCCGCGAGGGGTCTTCGCACGGGCGAAGGTTTCCCGAGGGGTGGTTTACATTAATCCGGTTTGCACAGTAATTCGTTACGACGAATATAGAGGTGTGGCTGGTCGCGCGCGCCGCGGCGTCTCCCGAGTCTCGTATAGAGCCGTCCTTCTCAGTATATTTAAGCGCCGTGAACTTTTTCATTTTTCAACCGGTGCTCAATGTCACCGCTCGAAATAACCCCTCGTTGCACGTACATGGCGAACGTGTAACATGCGTGCGTCGCGTTTGCGTGAATAAAGGTATAGCTTATGCATTTAACGTGCAAGTCTAAAAATAGTGCATAATAATACGTATTGAAGTAATAACAATTTCAAATTTAGTTAGGGGAGAGTTGCCAAATGCGTACCACTTAAGCTATTTTTTTATTATACTTCGTACTTTGGATGCAAATAAAAGTTTGAAATTGTAGTTTGATGTTTCAGTTATCTATTATCACATGTTAAACTTCTCAGTAGTAACAAATTAATTTGTTATAAACTTTTCTAACATGCTGTGAAAGGTGTGATTTAAAAAATTGATCGCCTAAACCTATGGTCTCTTAATTGCACCATCATCGAAAATATCGAATTTATTAATTAAAGTAATTAAAAATATAACGAACTACTAATATTTATAGTAATTTATCGAAAAAGCGGTCAAATATTCAATAATTAATAAATAACAATAATGAAAAGATAGGTACTCTGAAATAAAACTGGCTTGAATTTACTTTTGTAATTGACATATTTTTAGTCATAGCAATTACTAGTTTTACTATTATCACTTATCAATCTTACATTAGTATCATTTCTTTATAGTAAATTTTGATGGTATAAATTAGGAAACTTGATACAATTTACAAAAATATCAATTTAATTTTTATAATAATTTTAAATATGTCTATACAATTATTGTAAAATATTCTACAACAAGCCTTTCATTATGAAAATATAACAATTCAAAATAAAATTGCATAATTACGTTATTGTAAGCTATTCTAAAATTCTTTTTAAAATAATTTAAAATGCTGATAGCATGCACAAAACAAAATAAAACTTGTTAAATTTTTATCTATATTACTTATTTTCTTTTCATTTTTGTTATTAAATGATTATATGAAATAAAAATGTAAAATATTGAATAAGTATGCTTTAAAAGACCGGTATACATTCAACAACTTTTTCTTATTGCATTGTTACGTTTTATGTCATTTTATTAGACTATTTTTATATTATAACTTTATATCAAAAACTTCGTAAGAGAGTAATGTGTTTGGATACTTGAAACGTGTATCAGAGAGCTAATGAAATTAATTCGTTCGTTGTAATGAGAAGTAAACTCGGTAACATGCGCGACGTCTTCTTTCGACGACGAGAGAAGGATCAAATGGACATTGAGTCGAGATATTTGGATAGAATACCGTAGGAGATCCTGCTTTCCAATCGCACGTGACGTCAAGCCGAGGTCTCGAGCCGAGGCCAAGTATTTTCAAGACCAGAGGGTTCGTGGTTTCCAAGTAGCCTTTAAGTCTCACCGTGTCTAGAGGTGTCACGTGACTCTCGAGAGTTTCAAGGGTGCATTACTCACTTGCGGTCGCAAAGAACTGGTGCACCGACCGACCGCCCGAGCACGTTCGCTTTTTTCTTCCGACATCAAAACGACAACGATAATGCGGGATTGCTCGGAAGAACGGTTATCGTCAGGGAATCGATTCTCGCTGACGTCAGTTGATGGATCATATCAGAAGGTAGAGATAAAGAATATAAAATAAAATAAACCAGTGAAGCGTCGTTCATCAAAGAAACACTAAGAGGAAAAGATTTCATTTCCTCTGGGCTTACACTCAGCTTTTATCTACTTTTCTCTCTATAAAAGCGGAGAGTAGTCCCGAAGTTTCATATAACAAACTTATAACTCGTCCAAGTAATACACTTTAAATTCATAATATAAAATTAAAAGTTTTGGATAAGTAACGAATTTCATACAGTTAAACGTATATTTATCTCATTTTTATCAATTGCGATATACGCGAAGAAACTATAAAATAATAATTATTAGAGGAAACGTTCATAGGAAACAGTATAAATGCCTGAGGATGTCGGAAATAAATTTCTTACTTGATGCCATAAACCTTGCCTTACTTTTTAAGTAACGTATCAAGATGATTAAGTTCAACAATTGGCATTTATGTAAACGGAAAGAACAATTTTATTGCAGCGTCTAAAAATTTAGCTAGATAGAGATCAGAAAATAATTTTACGTTGAACCATCAAAATAATTATGTGAGCCCAAGCATGATAATGTTGCAAACACTTTTAACATTTTACTAAGAGAAAAAATTCCTAAATTTTAACATTTATTTGAATAATAATTTATACAATATTTACTTACGGTACATAAATATTTACTCTATAAGAAAAAATTATACTTAAATTAAGTTCTGTACTAAATAAATGTATATTTACATTTAGAAAACATTTCATTAGTACTATTCGAATAAATATTTAAAAAATTTTGTAATTTTTCCCTCAATGTAGCAACCAAGTTAAATGGTTCGACATAATTATTTTCAAATCTGTATTTCAGCAAAGCTGTTTTTTTTTTCCGTGTATTATTTTATTCGATTTAATAAGTTATCTTGGAACTTTTTCTCGGACGTGCAATTCGTAAGGCAAGTGCCTCCCGTATCGCAACTATAAGGCATTAATTCGTCGTTGAACATCCGCGGGCAGGCTCTCCTTCACCTCGCGTCTGCGAACGTCGCGACAAGTAGAATTAGCGTTCGTGAGAGACGGCCCGTCTGCAGCGCGAATACCGCGAAATGCAGTCACATAAATTAGCGAGCGCGTGCGTCGGGCGAAAAAGGGATTGGCTGGCACTTAAGTGCCAGCAAAGTATCCCGCTTGGTCGCGTATAAATCGCCGCCCTCGCCCACCGGGGCGAATTTACATTTTCGCCGGCCGTCGAATAATTTATCCCGGGCAAGATTACTTTGTCGCCGGCGCGAGAGCGGCGCGTGCGAGCAAAAAGGAGCGCGCGGGGCAGCGCGACGGGGTGAGAGGAGGGTTGGGACAGGTTGGGGGCAACCTGAGGAAATTATTCGCGAACGATCAAGCCCGTTCTCGGAGACGGCTTAATCGGCGATGCTCCGCACGTACCGTGGGAAGTAGCGATTAAACTGTACTCTGTACACTGTACACAACGAATTTTGCTGGCGTTTCGCCGACTAACTTCGCAGGCCGAGCATCGAGAAATTTATGGAGCTTGAGTAAAAGGAAAGTGAGATCCCCGCCCTTGATGGCAGAATTCGCGTTGCGATATCCGTACTTTCATATACTGCATTGACCTTCGTGTCACCGTTCGTAGCGATGGCTCCTACTTGTCCCTTACATTAACACGTTGACCTTTCATTATAGGGAGGGCTTTACGCTATTGTAAAAACGGGAGAGAAGCTTATGACGAGTCGTCGTGACACATGCGCGCTGACCTTTTTTCGCCGAAGTCAGCAAGTTTCATCGCCGACTTTTCCACGCGTGGATTCCCTGCCTGCGCCAAACGAAACAAGCACGTCACTGTGACGTGCTAACTCGTCGCACGTACAGTTACGTCGCAGCGACGCGCGACGTCTCAACTGGTTCGAAACGTGAGTAGCACATCGCTACGCTGAGAGAAATCGTTTGGTTTAAGATCAACCAAAGTTTGGTTGAATAGTGAATAAATGAATTTTGTAGTTACTGGTACCAAAAACTTAGTTACATTTAACAAAACTCTTTGTAATTTAACAGTGATAAATTCAAAACACGCTCGTATCCTTGTAAACACAATAATATGAAAATTAGGTCA